>JACEEZ010017881.1:0-12500 GCA_016584305.1 Chionoecetes opilio
CCCCTTGAGAAAATGGATGGGTGTGTGGTGCGTTGATGTCCTGAGCATTACCCAATTATCGGTCACTACGAGATCCAAGCAATTTCTGGGGGTAGGGGGAGGTTAAACTGGCGATCGCGAGTTCAGCTTCCGTGGGCAAAACCATGGGTGAACTACAACGTTTTTATTACGCTCAGAAATTATGTCATAATCATAAGTACCTAAATATATAGCCGTTCTCCTCCTCCTCTCCCCCTTTCTATTTTTCTCGCTGTCTCTCCTCAACGTCCCTGTAGGTGTTCCGTAGAATGTGAGGGAGAGTCTCAGGGTCCAATTTCTTACTCTTAATGTTCATCAACTATATGGTAATAAGACCATAAAGATTACTGAAAGAGAGAGAGAGAGAGAGGAGAGAGAGAGGAAAAGAGAGGGGAGAGAGGAGAGAGAGGGAGGAGAGGAGGAGGAAGAGAGAAGAGAAGAGGAGAGAGAGAGAGGAGAGAGAGAGAGGGGAAGGAGGAGAGAGAGAGAGAGAAAAGAGAGGAGAGCGTAGAGGAAAAAGGGAGAGAAAAGAGAGAGAGGTGAGGGAAGAGAAAAGGAGAGAGGAGGAGGAGAGGAGAGAGAGAGAGAGAGGAGAGAGAGAGGAGAGGGGGTTGTGTGTGTGTGTGTGGGGTTCTATTTTGTCTGAGGCTTCAAAGTCGCATTATGTAAGCGTGAGATCTTCTATTACACATCCTTCATTCACCCTTATTTTTTTAGGCCCTTTTTTCTCCAATTTAGTATTTTTGCCTCAAAAACTTCTCATCCTGTTCTTTCTTTGTGTACATTTATCTATTTTTCAGCCTATTTATATTTTCAACATCTTTTCAACCACTGAATTATTTTCGTAAATTTTTCCTTTGTTGTAGTTTCCATGTCCTTCATTTTTTTTCATATCCCGTAATTTATCTCAATTTTTTAATCTTCCTTTTTTTATTCAGTTTTTCCTTTTAATCCGTATTTCCACTTATTTGTTTTCCACCGGATCGTTCCTTCCACCATTTTCCCGTCTTCCCCCCTCTCCTCTGTTTTTTCCTTTTCCTTTTTTCCTCTTATTACACCTCTTTTTTTTCCCAACCTGTTCCTCACCTCAGATTTTTCTTTTCCTCCCTTCCTCTTTTCTTCCCTTTCACAAATAGTCTTTTTCGTTCCTTTTCCCCTGCAGTAACGGGGGAATTAGTGGTGGAGGGAAGGACGATACTGCTCTTTGTTCCTTTTTACTTGTTACTTGTTCCCTGTTTCCCTTGGGTTTTTTGTTTCCTTGTTTTTATTCCTTGTTCCTTGTTCTTGTTAATTTGCAGGCGGGTCATCACGTTAGCTAGTTTGTTGCTCTTATATCGGATTCCAGTTATCTCCTCAAAGGGAAAAGTAAGATTTTATTAAAAGTTTTCCATTTTTTTTTGGGAATTTATATTTTTTAATCTACAACTTAATTTTTTTTGGGGGGGGAGGGCGTTCTAGGGATGATTCCCCAGTGCATATTGTTAGATTTGTGTTATCGTTGCTATTGTTATTGTTAAGCATCTTTATATTTGTTTTTTTTGAGGTAAATTCAGTCGGCGCATCTCGACGTGATCGCGCGAAAAAAAAAACTGTACTGCACGACTTCAAAATGATAATAATAACCAAACTAAATTATTTATTTATTTATTTATCTATTTATTCATTTTTTTTTTTTTTTTTTTTTTTTTTTTTACAATGTATGTGCCTATAGCGCCTGTAGGCAGTGGTGACCCAGGGCTCGGATGGTAGGCTCTGGAGGTTCACTTGAGGGCTGTGTGATGGTTGGTCCTCGCCCGTTGGTGGCGCAGGCAGGATTCTTTAGTGACGCCTGTGAGGCTCATGCCGCCCCCTGTGCCCTCCGAGGCACTCACAGTCGAAGGTAGAGTTGATAGGCAGGGCATGTGGGTGTTTTTAGGCCACTCGACGGTGCAGAAAGGTTTTGGGTTTCTTCGGGGATCGAACTCGGGTCACCGAGAAACGCCAGTCGGAGACCTGTAGCCGCTCCGCTACCGCCTCCCCACATGACAGAATGCGATGCAAATAACTTTCAATACATACCCAAATAACTTTTTATTTCTTACGGGGTATCCTTTACGCTTTCGCACTTCCAATAGACGACTGGGAGAGAGTCCGAGAGTTCTTCAGTTCCCTGGATATATCGCTCCATGTGCGACGGAAATTTCGCAATTATTTGCGCAGCCTCTAATTACAATGATTCGAATTATCTTCATTAGCTTCACAGTAAATTTCATGTCCAATTATAAAGTGATAAAGTTATATATGTTCTGGGTATGTATTTATTTTATTTTACGTAAATTGATGTTAAGCTTCAGACAAAAAACTTACCACCATGATATCTTTAGCAAAAAGTATTTGCTGACTATTTCAATGGTTTTATAAAGTAGTAAAGTAGTTTATTTTACTTTTTTTACATACTATTACGTCTTCCTTTGTTTTTCTTAAGGGCAATACGTTGATGTCCTTACAATTATAAACGACTACATTTCATAGTTTTCTGTTTTCATAGTTATTCAACAGAGGAAATGATATAAGACAACTGAATGAGTTATCAACATACCTCATTTTTCCTTTGGAATTCATAAACTCCTTGAAAAATTACAAAAGATTACATTTTTGGCGAATAAAGACGGTTTGGGTTCACCTTTTTGCGCTTGGTGGCGGCAAAAGTCTCGCCTCGGCACCATTTCCATACTTCATAACGCCAGAATACCTCCATGAATTAACGCATTATCGCCTTTACTAACTTAGTCCATAAGGGTGATCATAATTATGCCTTATTTACCTCCCCGCCAGGAAAAGTTTTTAATGCCTTGGCCCTTTTTGGATCCCTTCTAAGTGTTTCTGAATCTACTTAAGTCTTAAGTGATAGTCTCTCTCTCTCTCTCTTTCTCTCTTCCTCTCTCTCTCTCTCTCTCTCACACACACACACACACACCACACACACACACACACACACACACACACACACACACAACACACACACACACACACACACACACACCACACACACACACACACACACACACACACACACACACACACACACACACCACACACCACACACACACACACACACACACACAACACACACACACACACACACACACACACACACACACACACACACACAACACACACACAAAACACACACACACCACAACAACACACAAACCCCCCCTCACGTATCATTTTGGGATATGTATAGCAAAATTTAATGAGTAGAGAGAGAGAGAGAGAGGGGGGGGGCGGTAAACCAAAATAATCATGCATAAAGTTATGATGAAGAAAGCTAGTATTTCTACATTTCCTGGTCTTTTCCTTATGTCCCTTCCCTTTCCCCATTCCATCCCTTCATTCCCTTCCTTCCCTTCCTTCCCTCTTCAACCACGCTCTCAAAAACACACACACAACCCCACACACACAAAACACACACACACACACAACAACCACACCCGCACACACACACACACACACACACACACACATGCCTGGTAGTGTACGGGAAGTGCTAATTAAGGTGGCCAGGTGTGCTGTGCGTTCGTGAAATCAGTGTTGTCGTGACGCAGGATTTTGATGATATGTGTAATGAAGTGGGAGAGAGAGAGTGAGAGGAGAGCATTTTGTTGAAACGTCACAACTTATTAATAAAATACAATATTATAAAATTTTGTACAAAAGTCAAAGGGGCGGGTACCGCATTTTTAGGGTTTTTCAAAAGCAAGATGCTCAGCATTTCATCGTAAAAAAAAGGGAAATTCAACATTATTCTCTAAGTCTACGGGTATTTTCAAGACATTTCACTAAGTTTAAGGGAATATTTACATTTAAATTTTTTTTTTTTTTTTAGCAAGTCTGAGAGAATAGTTTGACATTTTTAACAAGTTTGAGAGAGAGAAAGAGAGAGAGACAGAGAGAGGAGAGAGGGCAGAACAAACAGAGATTGACAAAGACAGGGAGAGAACAAAAATGACAGAGACAGACAAAGCGAGACAATAAAGACAGAGGAAATATACAGAGAGAGATAGACAAAGAGAGAGAGAGATTGAGAGAGATAAGGCAAGGAATAGACAAGTTTGCTGGTTAGGTCAGCTGAAGACCCTTGGGAGCAACACCTTTTTTTTTACAGTGACAGAACGCGAGGTGATGGGCGGGGTGGTGCGGCCAGTGTGGGTGGGTGGGGGGCTGGGTAGCTGGGTTTGGGCGGCAGGATGGGGGGTGAGTGAGTGGTGGGGTGGGGGAGTGGCTGGGTGGGTGGGGGAGGGGAGGGTGGGTGGGTGGGGTGGCTGGGTGGGTGGGTGGATGGGAGGGTTTGGGTGGGTGAGTGGGTGAAGAAAATGATGCAGAGCTCAGGGGAGGCTGGTGGGCGGGTTAGCTTATGTAGTTTTTTCCCATAGAGAGAGAGAGAAAGAGGAGAGAGAGGGATATTTTTCTTATTTTCCCTTCTTACAATAATTTTTTTCTTGTTTTATATTCATGATCCATTTTTTTCGTTTTTTTTTTCCCTTTATTTTGGTCAGATCGATTATTTTGGATTTAGAGAGGAAATACTTTTTTTTCTCTTTTTTCCTCACATCTTTAAGGATTTGCTTTTGTTTAACCAATATGAAGAAGAGAGAGAGAGAGAGAGAGAAGAGAAAAAAGAGAGTAGAGAAGAAGAAAAGAGAGAGAGAGAGAGAGAGAGAGGAGAGAAAGGGAGAGAGAGAGGGAGAGAGAAGGGGGGAGANAGAGAGGAGAGAGAGGATGGGAGTGTGGTGTGTGTGTGTGGGGTTCTATTTTGTCTGAGGCTTCAAAGTCAGCATTATGTAAGCGTGAGATCCTTCTATTACACATCCTTCATTCACCCTTTATTTTTTTTAGGTCCTTTTCTCCAATTTAGTATTTTTGCCTCATAACTTCTCATCCTGTTCTTTCTTTGTGTATCATTTATCTATTTTTTCAGCCTATTTATATTTTTCAACATCTTTTCAACCACTGAATTATTTTCGTCAATTTTCCTTTGTTGTAGTTTCCATGTCCTTCATATTTTTTCATATCCCGTAATTTTATCTCAATTATTTAATCTTGCCTATTTTTATTCAGTTTTTCCTTTTAATCCGTATTTCCACTTATTTGTTTTCCACCGGATCGTTTTCCTTTCCACCATTATTCCCGTCTTCCCCCTCTCCTCTCTGTTATCCTTTTCCTTTTTTCCTCTTATTACACCTCTTTTTTTTCCCCAACCTGTTTCCTCACCTCAGATTTTTCTTTTCCCTCCCTTCCTCTTTTCTTCCCTTGCACAATAGTCTTTTTCGTTCCTTTTCCCCTGCAGTAACGGAGGAATTAGTGGTGGAGGGAAGGACGATACTGCTCTTTGTTCCTTGTTACTTGTTACTTGTTCCCTGTTCCTTGTTTCTTGTTCCTTGTTCTTATTCCTTGTTCCTTGTTCTTGTTAATTAGCAGGCGGTTCATCACGTTAGCTAGTTTGTTGCTCTTATATCGGATTCCAGTTTATCTCCTCAAGGAACGTAAGATTTTATTTAAAAGTTTTCCATTTTTTTGTGGGAATTTATATTTTTTTAATCTACAACTTAATTTTTTTTGGGGGGGGAGGGCGTTCTAGGTATGATTCTCAGTGCATATTGTCTAGATTTGTGTTATCGTTGCTATTGTTATTGTTAAGCATCTTTATATTTGTTTTATTTTGAGGTAAAATTCAGTCGGCGCATCTCGACGTGATCGCGCGAAAAACAAACTGTACTGCACGACTTCAACTGATAATAATAACCAAACTAAATTATTTATTTATTTATTTATCTATTTATTCATTTTTTTTTTTTTTTTTTTTTTTTTTTTACATATGTATGTGCCTATAGCGCCTGTAGGCAGTGGTGACCCAGGGCTCGGATGGTAGGCTCTGGAGGTTCACTTGAGGGCTGTGTGATGGTTGGTCCTCGCCCGTTGGTGGCGCAGGCAGGATTCTTATAGTGACGCCTGTGAGGCTCATGCCGCCCCCCTGTGTCCTCCGATGCACTCACAGTCGAAGGTAGAGTTGATAGGCAGGGCATGTGGGTGTTCTTAGGCCACTCGACGGTGCAGAAAGGTTTTGGGTTTCTTCGGGGATCGAACTCGGGTCACCGAGAACGCCAGTCGGAGACTGTAGCCGCTCCGCTACCGCCTCCCCACATGACAGAATGCGATGCAAATAACTTTCAATACATACCAACTAACTTTTTATTTACTTACGGGGTATCCTTTACGCTTTCGCACTTCCAATAGACGACTGGGGAGAGAGTCCGAGAGTTTCTTCAGTTTCCCTGGATATATCGCTCCATGTGCGACGAATTGCGCAATTATTTGCGCAGCCTCTAATTACAATGATTCGAATTGTATCTTCATTAGCTTCACAGTAAATTTCATGTCCAATTATAAAGTGATAAAGTTATATATGTTCTTGATATGTATTTTATTTTATTTTACGTAAATTGATGTTAAGCTTCAGACAAAAAACTTACCACCATGATATCTTTAGCAAAAAGTATTTGCTGACTATTTCAATGGTTTTATAAAGTAGTAAAGTAGTTTATTTTACTTTTTTTACATACTATTACGTCTTCCTTTGTTTTTCTTAAGGGCAATACGTTGATGTCCTTACAATTATAAACGACTACATATCATAGTTTTCTGTTTTCATAGTTATTCAACAGAGGAAATGATATAAGACAACTGAATGAGTTATCAACATACCTCATTTTTCCTTTGGAATTCATAAACTCCTTGAAAAATTACAAAAGATTACATTTTGGCGAATAAAGACGGTTTGGGTTCACCTTTTTGCGCTTGGTGGCGGCAAAAGTCTCGCCTCGGCACCATTTCCATACTTCATAACGCCAGAATACCTCCATGAATTAACGCATTATCGCCTTTACTAACTTAGTCCATAAGGGTGATCATAATTATGCCTTATTTACCTCCCCGCCAGGAAAAGTTTTTAATGCCTTGGCCCTTTTTGGATCCCTTCTAAGTGTTTCTGAATCTACTTAAGTCTTAAGTGATAGTCTCTCTCTCTCTCTCTTTCTCTCTTCCTCTCTCTCTCTCTCTCTCTCACACACACACACACACACACACACACACACACACACACACACACACACACACACACACACACACACACACACACACACACACACACCACACACACACCACACACACACACACAACACACACACACACACACACACCACAACACACACACACACACACACAACACACACACACACACACACACACACACACACACACACACACACACACACACACACACACACACACACACACACACACACACACACACACACACACCACACACACACACATAAACTCACGTATCACTTTGGATATGTATAGCAAAATTTATATGAGTAGAGAGAGAGAGAGAGAGGGGGGGGGGCGGTAAAACCATATAATCATTGCATAAAGTTATGATGAAGAAAGCTAGTATTTCTACATTTCCTGCGTCTTTTCCCTTATGTCCCTTCCCTTCCATTCCATTCCCTTCATTCCCTTCCTTCCCTTCCTTCCCTCTCTCAACCACGCTCTCAACACACACACACACACACACACACACACACACACACACACACACACACACACACACACACGCACACACACACACACACACACACACACACACATGCCTGGTAGTGTACGGGAAGTGCTAATTAAGGTGGCCAGGTGTGCTGTGCGTTCGTGAAATCAGTGTTGTCGTGACGCAGGAATTTTGATGATATGTGTAATGAAGGTGGAGAGAGAGAGTGAGAGAGAGCTATTTTTGTTGAAACGTCACAACTTATTAATAAAATACAATATTATAGAATTTGTACATAAGTCAAAGGGGCAGTACCAGCATTTTTAGGGTATTCAAAAGCAAGATGCTCAGCATTTCCATCGTAATAAAAAGGAAATTCAACATTATTCTCTAAGTCTACGGGATATTTCAAGACATTTCACTAAGTTTAAGGGAATATTGACATTTAAATTTTTTTTTTTTTTTTAGCAAGTCTGAGAGAATAGTTTGACATTTTTAACAAGTTTGAGAGAGAGAAAGAGAGAGAGACAGAGAGAGAGAGAGAGACAGACAAACAGAGATTGACAAAGACAGGGAGAGAACAAAAATGACAGAGACAGACAAAGACAGAGACTAATAAAGACAGAGAGAAATATACAGAGAGAGATAGACAAAGAGAGAGAGAGATTGAGAGAGATAAGGCAAGGAATAGACAAGTTTGCTGGTTAGGTCAGCTGAAGAGCCCTTGGGAGCAACACCTTTTTATTTACAGTGACAGAACAGCGAGGTGATGGGCGGGGTGGTGCGGCAGTGTGGGTGGGTGGGTGGCTGGGTAGCTGGGTTGGGCGGCAGGATGGGTGGGTGAGTGAGTGGGTGGGTGGGTGAGTGGCTGGGTGGGTGGGTGGATGGGAGGGTGGGTGGGTGAGTGGCTGGGTGGGTGGGTGGATGGGAGGTTGGCTGGGTGAGTGGGTGAAGAAAATGATGCAGAGCTCAGGGGAGGCTGGTGGGCGGGTTAGCTTATGTAGTTTTTTTCTATTAGAGAGAGAGAGAAAGAGAGAGAGAGAGGGATATTTTCTTATTTTCCCTTCTATCAATATTTTTTTTTCTTTGTTTTCATATTCATGTATCCTGATCCATTTTTTTCGTATTTACTTTTCCCTTTTATTTGGTCAGATCGATTATTTTGGATTTAGAGAGAAAATACTTTTTTTTCTCTCTTTTTCTCTCACTATCTTTAAGGATTTTGCTTTTGTTTAACCAATATGAGAGAGAGAGAGAGAGAGAGAGAGAGAGAGAGAGAGAGAGAGAGAGAGAGAGAGAGAGAGAGAGAGAGAGAGAGAGAGAGAGAGAGAGAGAGAGAGAGAGAGAGAGAGAGAGAGAGAGAGAGAGAGAGAGAGAGAGAGAGAGAGAGAGAGAGAGAGAGAGAGAGAGAGAGAGAGAGAGAGAGAGAGAGAGAGAGGAGAGAGAGGAGAGAGAGACGAGAAGAGAGAGAGAGAGAGAGAGAGAGAGAGAGAGAGGGAGAGAGAGAGGAGAGAGAGAGAGAGAGGAGAGAGAGAGAGAGAGAGAGAGAGAGAGAGAGAGAGAGAACACAAATGCTGACTGGTGTTTTTTCACGTCCCTGGAGATACATTTCAAAACAGGCTTGGCAAGGAAAGAAGAGGAGGAGGAGGAGGAGGAGGAATATTGAGTCAGGAAGAACATTAATTATGAAAGACAAAAGCAACAATTACTACAAAAAAATAACTAAACTAATCTTTAACCTTCATGAAATAAAGAAAAGCTGATGAAATTTACATACATAAGAAAAACATTGCTTTTTATATCTCCCTCTCCCTCTCCCTCACTGAAAGAAAGAAAGAAAGAGAGAAAGAAAGAAAGAAGGAAAGAACATAAGAATGATAGTAAGAGAAAAAGAAAGAGAAGCATTACACCCACCATTCTAGTCAGTCTCTGCAATACTAAAGTCTCGGAAGGGAAAGCGAAGAGAAAAGATAGATTTCTGAGGAAACAGAGCAATAGCTTTGAAACCATATTTATTACTTTACCCTCCAACTAACACAGAGCTCATTATATTATGCCCCAGGCTATTTTTACTGTTACGTTTTTATTCTTATATTAATTCTTTCTTCCTTTTTTCTTTTCCAGAGACCAAAGCGTAGGCAGCGGCAGCAACAGTGACCACAGCGGGTAATTTGTTGCTTTATCTTGACTTTGTTGACCTTTTACTGGTGTTTATTTTCCGTGTGTTCAATTTTGTTGTCTTTCCGACTCGTGTAGCGGCAGATGTTTTGGCTCCCGTTTTTTCTTAAGGTACCGAGGCGTTATTTGGTATAAAAAAAAGGAGAAGAAATACAGCAATGAAATCTGCAAACACACACACACACACACACACACACACACACACACACACACACACACACACACACACACACACACACACATGCACACGCACACGCACACGCACACGCACACGCACACACACACACACACACACACACACTAACTATCGTCTTTCCATTTGTATAATCCAAATGAGACGAAAGCTGTGGCCTCCTTCACGCCAAGAAACTTATCACATTAAAGCGTGTCGTGTCGAAGTGGGCGGCCGGGAAGTAATGGGTTCCCCCTTGACATTTGTATTACTTAATCAGACCGCGAGGCTGAGAACTGCGAAAGTGGGTGAGGGACTAGAGGGAAGGAAAGGGATAGAGGGAGTTGGATCACACACACACACAATAAACATTCAAATATCGTCAACTATAACCAACCAACTACACAACTACAACCAAAACTGTTGACCAACTACCAACAATATAACAAATGCGGAGAAAATCAAGACGTAAGAACAATTAAAGCAGGAGATGGTTAGAAGAGGGAAGGGAAACTAGTAGGAAAGGAAAGGAGGGAAAGGAAGGGAAGGAAGGGAAGGGAAGGAGGGAAGGGAGGGAAGGGAGAGAAAAATGAAAGGAAGGGAAAAAGGGAAGGGAGGGAAGGAATGAGGGAGGTAGGGAAGGAGAGAAGGGAGGGACAAAGGGAACGGAGACAAGTAAGGAAGGAAAGGAGGAAAGGAAGGAAAGAAAGGAGGGAAGAGAGGGAAGGAAAAAGTAAAGAATGAAAGGAGGGAGAAAAGGAAGGGAGGGAAAAAGGGAAGAGAGGGAGAGAGGGAAGAAAGGGAGAGAGGGAAGGGAGAGAAGGAGGGAAGGAGGGAAGGGAGGGAAGGAGGGAAGGGAGGAAAGAAGGGAAGGGACCTTGTTACCTATAGCGGAAAGAAGGTCAACCCACCACGCCTCTACTCCATGACCTCAACCTGACTCCTCTTCCTGCTCCTCCTCCTCTTCCTACGCCGTTGTTATTAAAGCCTTATTATAATAACTATGCGTAAAGGACTTTTATCCGTGCGGCGCTGCGTCAAAAAGCTGGACTAATGATTTTATGACCCGCTTTTGATGCTTATAAATAGACCTTATGATATTGCTCTTTTTTTGCTTCCTTATTTTTGTTATCCTCTAGTTCGTATTGTTCCTCTCTTCCTCTATCTCCTTATCAATAGGCGGTGTTAAGAAATACATGATAGCAAGTCGAACAAATTGAAGTAAGATGTAAAGCTTTGACCTACTTGTGCCTGGGAATGACGAAGAAAAGCATTCGACTCTGCCAAAACTTTTATTTGTTCGGTTTATGTTCCAGCTATGAGGTGTGAAATTATTTTTATAGCAGTTTTCCTCTCTCTCTCTCTCTCTCTCTCTCTCTCTCTCTCTCTCTCTCTCTCTCTCTCTCTCTCTCTCTCTCTCTCTCTCTCTCTCTCTCTCTCTCTCTCTCTCTCTCTCTCTCTCTCTCTCTCTCTCTCTCTCTCGCGAAAGGATAAGGACAAATCTTCTCAATAACTCACCAAACTAAGATACATTTGTACTATTAAGTGTCTGTATGTGTGTGTGTATGTAATGTGTATGTATGTATGTGTGTATGTATGCGTGTGTGTGTGTGTGTGTGTGTGTGTGTGTGTGTGTGTGTGTGTGTGTGTGTGTGTGTGTGTGTGTGTGTGTGTGTGTGTGTGTGTGTGTCGTCAGAGTGAGCACGTTTCCCTCACATTGACATAGCGTACTTGCCTCACCTCGCATACTAAAAGCGAGGCAGCGGGACGGCACCACTAAAAGAAGAGTAACTTATAATGACAACCTTGATAGCCAGAATGGTACTATCACGTGGGTTTTTTTTCAAAGTGTTCCTCGTGATGCAGAATAAAAGGGTTGGATTGAGGCATTCAGGCAGGGATCCTGGGTGTTGCTGGAAGAATGTGGAATCAAACCCTCGTCAGTTTGTCTTGTGATGCAAAAACCACGGTTCACCCACCATCCCTAACCCCACCAGTAGTAGTAGTAGTAGTAGTAGTAGTAGTAGTAGTAGTAGTAGTAGTAGCAGTTGTAGAAGTAGTAGTAGTAGTAGTAGTAGTAGTAGTAGTAGTAACTTTATAAAATACGAGAAATATATCATTACTAACATTGGAAATTTACATAAAAAGATAAAAAAACAGGTATATCTCTAAGAAGTATAATGAGTTTTGCTACTACTACTACTCACTGATCTATATAACATGGATCGCGGAAGCCTGGCTCAGCACTGGTTCCAACTGTCCGCCATCTTGTCGTAACCAAAACAAAGCCTTGTTTCTGTGGCTCGCATTGCTGTTCTATCTGGTGTTATCGCTCGTCATGCCAAGTTGTGTTGCTCGTCTGGCTGTGTATCACCTCGTCATGCCAAGCGTGCTGCTATGTCCTGTCCCAACAGACCAGGACCTGGAAGTGGCAAAATCTTCCACCTTTTGAGTAACACCACACAGGTCCACACACACACACAGGGCACCCACAACACACACACACCCACACACACACCCACCCACCACACACACACACCCACCAAC
>JACEEZ010017881.1:17910-50410 GCA_016584305.1 Chionoecetes opilio
ACTTTCTACTTTAAACACTACTACTACTACCTACTACTACACTACTATACTACTACTATCTATAATACAAACTATTTAATACTACCACCATACTCTACTACTACTACTACACTACTACTACTACTATTTTACTACTATTACTACTAAACTACTACTTACTACTACTACTACTATGCTACTACTACTACTACTACTACTACTACTACTACTACTACTGCTACTACTACTACTACTACTATACTACTACTACTACTACTACTACTACTCTACTAGGAATAGAGCGAAGGAGGGAAAATACAAATAAAATATTGATAAAGGAATTGAGAGAGGAAGGGAAAGAGGAAGTGACGGAGGAGGGATTGAGGGAGGGAGGAAAGATAACGAACGAGAGAAAGACGAGAAAAGGTATGGAGGAGGAAGGGACAGAGAGAGGCTGTTATAATGGTATGGAGAAATAGTCATCATTTTACTAGTTGTATAGTAGTAGTAGTATAGTAGTAGTAGTAATACTATTAAATACTAAAAAATGTCTTAGTATTTAATAGAAAAGTCGCTAACACATGAAATACGACAAACCACTGAGGTTCATTAAAATTTAAGAAGTTTTTCAGACAAAAGATATAAGAAATCTAATCAGACAAACCATTTTGAGATAAGAATGTTAGAAAACAAATTTGAATGTTATAATTATAATGTTTGAACAAGGAATTAGAATGTAAGAATTAAAATGTTACAATTATAATGTTACAATTATAATGTTAGAATTGAAGAATTAGAATGTTAGAATAAAAATGCTGCCATTAGAATGTTACAATTATATTATTAGAATTAAAGAATTAGAGTGTTAGAATTAAAATGGAGTGTTTAAGATAAAATAATAGGACGAAAGACACATGATGTAACAATACCTCCTCATATAAATAGTTATAAGAAAAAAAAAGAATAATCTATAATCTATATTCTCTAATAAAATAATCAATAATAATAATGAATGAAAAGAGCGTACTGGTAACCACAGCCACACAGCCATTCACGCGAAGTCCCAACACGACACAACTAGCAGATGATGCAAACCCTTTTTTATGGCCAATCAGGGAATACGACGCTGTTAACAGCTCCGACAGCCCTTACCTGGACCCTGAATCCCTGTTTCGGGGCCACTTGAACAGGGCTAATGAGGCACCGCTAAGAAATTGAGTCTTACCTGATATATAGCTTATGATCAGAGAGAGAGAGAAGAGAGAGAGAGATAGAGAGATAGAGAGAGAGAGAGATAGAGAGAGAGAGAGGAGAGAGAGAGAGAGAGAGAGAGAGAGGAGAGAGAGAGAGAGAGAGAGAGAGAGAGAGAGAGAGAGAGAAGAGAGAGAAGAGAGAGAGAGAGAGAAGAGAGAGAGAGAGAGATAGACGAGAGAGAGAGAGAGAGAGAGAGAGAGAGAGAGAGAGAGAGAGAGAGAGAGAGAGAAGAGAGAGGAGAGAGAGAGAGAATGAGAGGAGAGAGAGAGAGAGAGAGAGAGAGAGAGAGAGGAGAGAGAGAGAGAGAGAGAGAGAGAGAGAGAGAGAGAGAGAGAGCAGAGAGAGAGAGAGAGAGAGGAGAGAGAGAGAGAGAGAGAGAGGAGAGAGATGAGAGAGAGAGAGCGAGCGAGAGAGAGAGAGAGAGAGAGAGAGAGAAGAATGAGAGAGAGAGAGAGAGGAGAGAGAGAGAGAGAGATATTTGAAGTTGTCTGTGGCATCTTTTGTTTTCTCGTGTAAAATGTGTAAAATAGTGACGTGTTCTACTAACTTCTTAAAAGACGGAAAATCATATGTTAATTCAATACCCTGACGACCTTATTTAACCAGTAATCTATCCATCCCCCGTTATAACTTCTTTTTTTCACTATCTTTAATAGGGTCAAGCAATTTCTATATTATCAACTATTTATAATATGTCCAATTCCGTCGTAGATCAGCATGTTTTAAAAAGGCAATACCGTCGTCATACAACTTGCCCCGCCTCTTTTTTTTCCTGGGACCTTATTTTTCCCTCAATATCTTGTACCCTCGAGCCAGGCGTACCTTTGGAAACCTGTCACTCACGCTGCATTACACCATATTCCCTAAAAGTTTCTTCCTTTGGCTCTAACAAAAGGGAGGAAAAAGCTATACATTAAAGTTGAAAAAAGGGAGAAAAAATAACACGGAAAAACCAAATTCCAACAAAAAAAAAAAACTCTCGTCTACACTATTTAAAATCGACGAGTTAATTTAAAGGGTCGAAGGCGAGTGAAAAGGGGGAAATTTTTTTCAAGGAGAGGAGGAAAAAGGGAGAGAATAGAAGAGGAGAGAGGGAGAGAAGAGGGAGAGAGGAGTGAGAGAGAGAGAGAGAGAGAGAGAGAGAGAGAAGATGAAGAGAGAGGGGGAGAAGAGAGAGAGAGAGAACATAAGAAGAACATAAAAAAATAAGGAAGTAAAAAGGGCCGCGAGGTTTTTACCGTGGTATTTCCTTCCCAACACTCCCTAAATCCACCTTTCATCCCCACCATAACCTATCACCCCCCCTTTAAACCTCCAAATGACTCCGCACTAACCTGTCTACTGAACCATTCCACTCATTCACCACCCATTTGTGAACTTTTTTTTTCCTTTTCCTTTCTAATCCCCTTTTTCCAGTTGATCCTTTTTACTTTTGTTTACCCCGGGTTTAAAAAAGCCGTAAACTTTTCCTCCCTTTTCCCTTTTTTAAAACCCCTTTTACCCCTTAAAACTTCTATCAGATCGCCCCTTACTCTGCTTTCTCTCATGAGGTATTTTAAAAATTTCAACTCCTCTTTTAACAAAAGTTACGCATCCCTTGTATCATTTGTCACCCTTTCCGCACTTTTTCAACAAAAATATTCCCTTTTCCTGTTTGAGACCAAAACTAACGCTATCTAGGTGGGGGCCTGACTAAGCCAGTAAACTTTAGAATCCTTCCGCCTTCTAAACCTTTAAATTCGGTAATGATCCTAAAAAACTCTATTCCTATTTCTGGCCTCATAATACATTGTTTCCTAGGTCGGGGGTCTGGGGCTCCCCCACCCCAAAATCTTTTTCACCTTCAGATCTTTTCAGCGATAATTGCTTTAAGGGTGTATCTTTTTCGGGTTTTTTTCTCCCACTTCTAACCACATTTATAAATTTAAAAATTTCCATCTGCCTCTGATTTGCCCACTCGTTATTTTATCAAAAGTCTCCCTGCATAGTTTATCAGCGGGTGATCCAATAACCTACCAACTTATTTTTCATCGAAACTTTGATATCACGCAATCCACTATCCAAGCTTGATTAAAATCAAAAATTAATGGGCCCAAAAAGACCCTTGTGGAATCCACTTCCCCCCACCCCCATTCAGTTTGGAAAACTTTAAATTGAAACCCTTTGTTCCTATTACGTACCAAGCTCGACCAATGAAGAACCTTCCATCTAACCAGAGCCCTCCCTTTTTTAAAGGTCGCCGTGTGGTACTTTGTCAAATCCCTTTCTAAAAAAAAGCCCCAGATTTTATAATCATAATCCTTATCATTACGGGCCCGTCTCATAAATTTCAAAAAAAAACTCAAAAAGGGGAGACATGACCTACCCTTGGTGAATCCATTTTGTGAATCATTGATCAAACTATTTTTATCTAATTCTCCTAAGTTTTTTGCAAAAAATAATTCTAATTTACCCACCACTATGTTAGACTTACGGTCGAAAATTTTGGATTTTAGTCTTGTCTCCCTTTTTAAAATATGGGAAACACATTTCCTTTCCCCCACAATAATGGCACTCCCCTATCTCAACCGTTTCCAAAAAATGTGCCAAACGACTCCTAAAAACCCCTTGCACCCTTTTAATACCCTGGGATACACTTCATCGGGGCCGGCGATTTAAAAATGTTTTCATTTTTTTCTATCCCTCTTCCACTTTCCCTTTTTATCACAATTCTTGATTTCTCCTCATCGTTCCTTTAACTCTGTTCATATCAGGTATCGTCGGGTTATCCTCCTCCGAAAAAAAACCCTTTAAAAAATAATCTTTGACTCTTACCATACCTCACCCGTTTTAAGACCTCCCCTGTCCTTACCTTAAGGCCCAACAAATTCCTTGTCTTGTTTTTAAAACCGATAGAACCCCTTGGGGTCCCTTTTCCCCTTTCTGCTACTTTAATCTCAAAAAAAAATTGTTCCTAGAAAATCGAGTTAATTTCTAAATTCCTCGCCACACTTATCTTTTTTGTTTACCAACCCCTGCCCTTGAACCTTAAAAATGTTTTTTTTTTTAACCCCAAATGTTGTTTTTAACTTGGTGGTCTTTCCATTTTGGGACACTCTTGGCGGGACCTTTTCCCTAAAAGGAATTTTCTTTCTGTCCGCAATTATTTTCCCTTCCAAAAAATTACATCTCGGCTCCGCCTCACTTCCCCTTCAAAACCCCTCAAATTCCCCTCCTCCCCCTACCTAAAACCCCTTCTAACGCTTAATTATCTCCTCAGCCTCCCCTCACTACCAAAAATCTGCCCCGCGGCCAATTCCCCCTCCAGGTGCCTTCCTAATCCTTCATAATTGGCCTTCCAGCTGCAACGCCTTGCCTGGGAAACTTTTGCTCCTCCTCCCACTCTTATTATAACCCCCGGGGTCTTCTTAACCCCCGCATAATTGGGCCTTTCAAAAATTAGGTATTCGATGCCTATTGCCCAAATTTTCCAAACTTCCCATTTTAAAAAGGCTAAAATTGATTTATAAAAGGTCGCTATTATCT
This sequence comes from Chionoecetes opilio, assembly GCA_016584305.1. Classification (NCBI taxonomy): domain Eukaryota; kingdom Metazoa; phylum Arthropoda; class Malacostraca; order Decapoda; family Majidae; genus Chionoecetes; species Chionoecetes opilio. The sequence goes on from JACEEZ010017881.1 coordinate 22,669, forward strand.
AATTCCCCCCCCCCACCTCCACATTTGTAATAAACGTCTCTATTTGTCACAATGATCAAATATTATCTCCTCTATAGGGGGCCTTTATTGCTTTACTTAGGAATTATCCGGATTAATTTTAACAATTCATCTGCCTCCTGTCACCTATGATTAAAAACCCGTCTATATTCCTAAGATTAAAATCTCCCACCACGCTAATCGATTTTAAACTGCAACCTTGTTTATTTCTTCCCCTATGGACTGAATCCTCTTTACATAAATTTTGGGGGCCCATACGGACACCCAAAACCCTTTTTTCTCAGTTCCTCCGTAACCCTACCCATATAGACTTATCTGTCATCGTTTTTATAACATTGTTAACACAAACACTGCAAAGCTTTCTTCAAAAACGCAACTCCTCCCCTCGGCTGCCTACCTGTCCTTGTGGAATACTTAACCCAGCTTTTCTCGCTTCCGGATCGAATACCTTTCCTGACATATCCAACCATGGATCTGGACACCTGTTTACAAGAGACGTGGCTCCTGGCTCCGAAATATTAACCAATCGCATAATTAAACCATCGTTAAGGCGCAGTCTGCCTGCGCGGGTGGCCTTGGTCCTACTTTTATACTTTTACCAGGATCATCATGGGCTCAAAACCAACAGCGCCAATACCAACAACGAAGCTGAATAAGCCAACAGCAACAGCAACACAACAGAACATGCAGAAACAAGGCAAGTGGTGGTTGACTACTCAACCCGGAGCATGATGATGGTGATGGTGACAAAGAGCACTGTCCTCATTGTCTGAGGGAATCGACAATCCTTTGTAAAATCTTACCCTTATCATCACCAAAGCAATTTAAAAGTTTTTGTGAAAAAAAAAAAAATTGGGAAAACCTAAGGATGCCAATTTTGACTGTAAGAAGAATGGACCATCATAAATTGAGTTACGAAGTGTTAACATTGCAAAACAAAGTAGAAGATCTGGAGTTAAAACATTGACAATGTTGACCAGTACGAGCCGCCGTGACAACCATCATTTTCAGTGGGGGGGGCCGGGGCCGGTATTACCTGAACTGATGAAAATAGACAGGAAAATACCAACAATATCATTACCCATGTTGTGCAAGAAAGTTTTGAAAAATTGTATCAGTGAAAACCGACATTACATATCACATAGAAATTGGAATCACCACATTCCCAGTATAAACGCCCAATTATTGTCACGTTTAACAAATGAGATCACTCCAACCATGATTTAATTGGGGCCTGCATCCAGCTTAGGCCTCATCTCCTCCACATCACGGAGCCTGACTCCAAAAGGCTTAAGAGTGTGTTCAAACAGTCCTATACATCAAAAGACACACAGGGACAATTTCAAACAGTGGCTTAATACCACAGGATCAATGAACACAACTAATATCAAACCTAAAAAAAAAACCCACCATCTAAGAATGTATAGTTGACTAACGGACCCTCCTTCACTTTCCTAGATCGTATCCACGGTTATGAAAGACACTATACACAGGCAACCCCCATTCAACCTGAAACTATTTTACGTACACTAACTTTCCATCACTGCATTCTGTTAATATTCATGTGTATACTATTTGTCTTACAGACGGAAAGTGTTTTTAACTATCACCATAACGACCATCAATTTTCATTGCTACTGACTACTGAAAATTAATGTTTCACAGAAGGTCTTGGTTTCATTATTCATATTTTCCTTTCTTAATATATACCTTTCTTTGGCATTTCTTTTCTATTTAGCTTCTTCTTTTTTTCTATTTTAAGGGTTCCGGTTTCTTCTATCTCTTTAGTTACCTTATTATAACCATACTAGTCATATCTTACTCATTATATGAAAGCTCTCTGCATTTTTATTGTGATTTATGCAGTTAATATTATTATTCTAATATTATTAATTATTGATATAATTATTATTATTATTATTATTTTTTACTATATAATTATTATTATCATTATTTTTAATTATTAACATTATCATCATTGCTCGTTATTGATGGCTACTACTACATTGTTCTTTATCTATCCGTTATTTTTTCATTATTATTATTATCATTATTATTATTATTATATTACTTATTATTATTATTAATCATTATCAATATTATATTATTGTCTTCACCGTCCCTGTACATAATGACAACTACCATCAACAACTGACTACATGTCTGAATAGACATAAACCAACTTCCTACATTTCTAATAAAAACTCGTGCCCTTATTGCTACACTAACGTTTTTTTTCACCTTGTAACTTGCGATTGTTCCTATGCCAGCTTAGAGTATTACCGTAGTCAGTATATCTGTTTTGTCTGTGTTACAACAGTTATCATCATTGCCGTTACGTAATTATTTTATTATTATTAGTTATTATTATTAAATTATTAGTATTTTATTACTTATTATTATTACTAAAATTACTTATTCTTGATTACTATTATTATTGATTATTAATTATTATTTTTTATCATTATTACTTATGTAATTATTATTATTATTATTATTATTATTATTATAAAAATTTTTATTATTATTATTTCTAGTTAAGTACATTATTCTTATTATCTTATTAATTATCATTATCACTTGACTGGTGATATTTGATCATCATCATTACTGTCGTTGTTTACTTAATCAACTTCCTGTTATTTTTCATTATTACATCATTACTAATTGATGTTTATATCACTGTTATTGTTACTTATCTTATTACTATTATTCCTAATTAATATACTATTATTGCTATGATTATTATTAATTATTTTAATTGGCTCTATTATTACTTTATATTGCGTATTTTTATTATTATTATTTTTATTATTATTCTTATTATGTATTATTTCTTTTATTATTATATTATTATTACTCATTAGTATCTACTATCTTATCATCATATTCATATAATATATATATATTTTTTTTTTTATACTATTGATGTTATCCATCTCATTATCATTGTTATTCAGCTTTAGTATTATTTGTGTTATTTTGGTCATTCGTATGCATTGACCATTCTTATCTTTTTGTTATCATTATTAATTAACTGTTATATATTGATCATTATTATTATAACTATTACTATTTTTATCATTTCTACTACTACTACTACTAAGTAGTAATGGTGGTATGCATACTACTCTAATGGTCTACGTTTTACTTACTATTATCATTGTTTTACTTTAATTGTTCCTGAGCATTACTGAAATGTTTTTTTTTGCTTTCTTTTTCTCCCTCATTTATTAATGCTAACATCACTTATTATAATTAGTATTAATATGTTTATTATGAATATTTTTTAGTTGTATTAATGTTGTTATTAGTACATTTTTAGTTATTTAAAAAATTATTACGTAGTACTTATTTATTATTATTATCTCATCATCATCAGCATCATTTATTATTGTTATTGGTATAACTATATATATGGGATAGTAATTATCGCTATTATTACCATTATTGCCAAAATTATAATATAACCTTTTGGTAAGTATTTTCTGCTATCATTACTTACTAATTTATTGTTACAAAGAAATGGGTGTGTTGTTTGGAGGGCGGTGTTATCATTGTTTTACAAGTTCATTTATTATATTTTTTCGGTATTCACTTTTATTGTATAATTCTTTTTTCTTATTTTATGCATCTTGTTATTATTAATCACTATTATTATTATTATTATTATTATTATATAATCATTATTATTAATTTTATTTTATTTTATTAACTACTATCTATATAGGATACTCGTACATAGTTTTATTTATTATCATTGTTACCCCTACTAGTATTATCATTATTTTCATTACTACTAGACCTAATTATTATTTTCTATTACAAATATTACGTTAGTTTTTTAATTATTAAACCATTTTTTTTTACTATCGTTATTACTTGTATAGCATTATTATTTTGGTTATTACATTGTTATCATCATTGTCATTATCATTGTTATTTTCACTACTATCACTACTACCACTTACTACCAACTTTGAGACATCATTAAAAAAATATTTCTTGTCATTGCTCCATGCTATGTGTATATAACTTAATCTGTTTTTGTATCATGTGTTGATTGCTTTCACTGCAAACTATTTTTTCATTACTGGATCTCAGTACACAATTCCTTTATATCTTTTATGCAACCCGCCGCGCAAGACGCTGCAAGACGCTGCTTCTTTTGTATCTGCGCTTTTTTTCTTTTCAATGTTTTTTCTTCTCTTCCACGTCTCACTCCACTTAACCAACATGACCAACTTACACATACATGATTCTGAATAACTCGAACTCGATGACTAATCTCTATTCATCCTTATTTAATCTTAATGATACCCTAATCACAACAAGAGACATAGCATTAAAATAATATGCTCTTCATGGACACACTGACTGCAGTATATTTCACCGTATTATGACATTCAGCGTAATAATAATTAATTCCCCATAACTCAAATAAACTAAATATATTACTATCATTCAAGATCTTTACCTAAAAAACATAGATAATATTGCAGCATTCCTTATTCTTTATCCCATCCCCATATATTTGGCCGTTACTGAGAACCTGGCTCAATGATATAACCAACATCTATTTCAGCTAACCTGCTATATTCCTATCACATGGTTAGAACCACTAGAGCACACGGAGGAGTCACACTCTTTATATCACATACATCTACTGTGACCAATACAAGAATTAACACTTCAAACGATTCTATAGAAATTTAACACCAATTAAAGTAACTGTAGCTCCTTACTTTGCATATTATGTATAGCATATACTACCACACAGTAACATGAAGGCAGTCGAAGATTTCACTAAGTATTTTATATACTCTTTTGCAAAAAGATATCATTAAGAAAATAAAACGCGTAATTATTTGTATGACTTGAATAGCAACTTACTTGAACACGAGTACACATGCTCGCAAACAATAATTTCTTAGGCACGTTGCAAACTATAACTTTTTTCCACATATCTCACGACAACACGCTTTCCCTGATAGCTCTAATTTACAGTAACATCTTTGCTGACCATATATTTACAAACTTTAATAGTAACTATTACATCTGGAATAATCATATATCCAATATCTCAACCACCTCCACCATATCCTTAATATCTCTACGCCAATCAAATCACTAACTTCACAAAATTGTATTTAGATCGACAACTAAACGAAAACAAGCTATTTTTTTCGAACAAACTAATGCATATTGAATGGAATGATTGTTTAATATCTAACCTAAATTCATAACTTCACAGTTTCTTGAAAAACTCGCATGAAATATATCATGAAAGCTTGCCCTCTTAACAAAATTTGTAAGTGAGAACGTTTAACCAACCCGTGGATCACTCAAGCGTTATCAACTCCATAAAAACTAAAACAATCTATAAAAGGTCTATAAAGTAGGTGCTGTTACCGAAGATTATTACAAACACTATCGTAACAAAACTAACCAAACTATTAGACAGGCCAAACAATCTTATTACACTAAGATTTTTGTAACTTTAAAAATGATACTAAAAAAATGGGAACATTATAAACCCCACTTCCCAATAACAACCGTAAATCTATTAAGATAGATAACGTCACTTTACAATAATAATAAACTAAATACTTCTCTAGATATTGCTACAGCGTTTAATGAATTTTACAAAAATATTGCCCCTGAGTTAAAACCGCGGTTTTCCCCCAATCTACTACTGATCCACTTAACTTCCTTAGAGGGACTATCCTAATTCCATGGTAGTTCTTCCAGTCCATCCACAAGAGTTATAAGAGTCCATTAATTCCTAAAAAACAAAAAAAGTAAAATTATGAATTCTCAACATCTATTATCAAGAAAACAGAAACCAATTAGCAATACCATTATCGATTTTATTCAATCAATCTATTAACAGAGGTGAATTTCCCCAGTGCCTAAGCATGCCACTGTTATACCTATCCACAAAAAGGTCCTAAAGATGTCTTAAGCAATTAAGAAACCCTATCACTGTTAAGTTATTTTCTCTAAAATTTTTGAAAAATTAATGAAAAAATCCCTACTAAATTTTCTTGAGTCTAAAAATATTATTTATCCCAACAGTTTGGTTTCGTACAGGCCCGGAACACTTTTACAGCTTTAAAAAAATTTCACCGAGGGGAAATAAAACTAGCTTGGATTCACAGCATTCTCTTTTAAGCATCTACATTGATTTCACTAAAGCATTTGACACAGTAAGACATGATATACTACTTCGAAAATTACAACATTATGGGATACGAGGGAACTGTAAATGATTGGTTTAGAGATTACTTATTCAATAGAACACAGTCAACAAAAACTACTCGATAGTATATCACCATCACTAACCGTTCGATATGGGGTTCCCCAGGGAAGCGTGTTAGGTTCCTATTTTATTCCTTAAACTATATAAATGATATTTCCCTTATCTTTAACAACCTTAAAACCATACTCTTCGCTGACGACTCAACCTCTACATTACAGATACAAATCCAGTCAACATGATACACACTGCCAATTCTGAGCCTCCAAATTCTTAAAAAAAAGGTGTCTAAGTAACAGATTGATTATAAATTAAGTAAAACTTTTTTTCCCCTGCGAAAACCCCTATGTTTTAAAATTCCCAGGGAAAATTTTTCCTAAGATTAAAATTCCCCCCACGCATAATCGATTATATCTGCAGCCTTGTTTATTTTTCCCATATGGAGCTGAATCCTTTACAAATTTTGGGGGGTTACAGTACACCCAAAACCATTTTCCATTTCCCCCCTAACCTCTACCCATATAGACTCTATGCTGTCATCTTTTTTTATAACTTTTGTTAAACAACACGAAATGCATTTCTTGCATAAAGCGCAACTCCTCCTCCTCGTCGCCCCCTCTGTCCTTGTGAATAACTTATACCCAGCTATCTCGACTTCCGGACGAATACCTTTCCGACATATCCAACCAGGATTGGACACCCGGGTGCAAAGACGTGGCTCCTGGCTCTGTTTTAAAACCATCGCAAATTCCCCATGTAAGCGCAAGTCTGCCGCGCCGGGTGCCTTTGCCATTTTACCGGGAAAATCATGGCCCAAAAAAACCAACACGCAACCAAAAGCAAAGCTGAATAGCAACAGCAACAGCAACAGAAACAGCAAAGCAAAAAAGGGAAAGTGGGGGGTGACGAATCAAACCCGGAGATGATGATGGTGTGTGACAGAGCTACGGTCCTCATTGTCTGAGGAAACACACTTGAAAAAACCCTTCCCCCCTTATCATCCCCCAAGCAATTAAAGTTGAAAGGAAAAACCCTAAGGAGTAAAAATGACTGTAAAGATGACCAAATCATGAAATTTTGAGTGACGAAGTTTTCATTAAAAAAACAAAGTAGAAGATCGGAGTAAACATGACAATGTTGACCAGTACGAGCGCCGTGACACCATCATTTCAGTGGGCCGGTTTTCCCTGATGAAAATAGACAGGAAAATAAAAACAATATATTACCCATGTGTCAAAGAAAGTTTAAAAAATTAAAATTCAGTGAAACAGACATTAACATACCTAGAATTTCACCCTTTCCCCCAGAAAAAACGCCCAATATTGTAATTTAACAAATAGATCACTCAAACATGTTTTAATTGGGGCCGCATCCAAACCCTTAGGGCCTCATCTCCACATAACGAGAGCCTGACCCAAAAAGGCTTAATTTGTTCAAAACAGCCTATACATCAAAAAAGAACACAGGGACAAATTTCAACAGTGCTATCCCAAGGGATAAAAAAATAATGGTAAAAACAAAAAAAACTCCCATCAAGAATGTAATGGGAAACGAAAGGACCCTCTTCACTTTCCTAGATAAGTATCCACTTTAAAAGACACATATACACAGGCAACCCAGTAAACCAAAAACTATTTACACTAACTTTCATGCATTCTGTTAAATATTCATGTGTAGACTATTGTTTTCAGCGGAAGTGTTAACTATCACCATAAAAACCCTCTTTTTCTTTGACTACTACTAATTAGTTTCAGTCTTGATTTCATTATTCATATTTCCTTTCTAATATATACCTTTTCTTTCATTTCTTTCTTTTATAGTTCTTCTTTTTTTATTTTAAGTTCCCGTTTCTATTATAGTCCCAAATTTTTAGCCCTTTACTAGCATTCTTATCTTTATATGAAAATCTCTGTTTTGTGAATTATCATTTAATTTATTTTAAAATTTATTATTTTTATTATTATTATTTTATTTTTTTATTACTATAATTTTTATTATCTTTTTTTTTAATTAACTTTAATCATCATTCCCGTTTGGCTATACAAAATTGTTTTATTATCATTTATTTTTATTATTATTATTATATATTTTATTTATTTATTATTTTTTTTATTTTTTTTTTTTATTCATTATCAATTTTAATTTTTGTTTTCACCTACGAAACATATGACAACTACCATCACAACACTTAATGTCTGATAGACAGAGACCAATTCTACATTTACTACTAAACTGTGCCATTATTGCTACCTAACTTTTTTTTTTTTCCCTTGTAACTTGCATTGTTTTCCCAGCTTGGTATACCGTATTTAGTATACTGTTTTTCTGTTTTAAAGTTTCATTGCCGTTACTATTTTTATTATTATTATTTTAATTATTATTATTAGTATTATTATATTTATTTTTATTACTATTATTAGATTATTATTTTTTTATTATCATTTTATTATTTTTATTATTATTTTATTTTTATTATATTATAATTTTTATTTTTATTTATATTAGACATTATTATTATTTCATTTTTATTATCTTTATCATATGGTGAATTTGATATCATCATTACGTCGTTGGTACTTAATCAACTTCGTTTCTTTTATACATCATTATATTGATTTATCAATGTTATTTTATTATCAAATTACTTTATTACTATTTTTACTTTTATGCTATTATTATTTTTATTATTTTTTTGCTATTTTTTTATTGCTATTTTTTTTTATTATTATTTTATTTTATTATTATTATTATTATTATTATTATTTTTATTATTATTATTATTACTTAGTACTACTTTTCTTTATCATCATATTCAATATATATAATAATTTTTTTTTTTAAAATTTTGATGTTATCCGTATCTTATCATTTTTGTTTTTTTTTAGTATTATTGATTTTATTTTTGGTCACTATCATTCCATTTTTTATTTTTTTTATCATTATTATTACTGTTATTTTGTCATTTTTATTATAACTATTACTTTTTTTATATTTTACACTACACTACTAGTAGAAGGGGTGGAGTCCCCTCTACTACTTGTCTACGTTTACTTTTATCATTTTTTACTTTAATTTTTGAGCTTTACTGAAATTTTTTTTTTCTTTCTTTTTTCATTTTTTAATGCAAAACATACTTTTAAATTATATTAATATTGTTTTTATTATATTTTTGTTTTTAATATTGTTTTTATTTTTATTTTTATTTTTAAAATTTATTATTTATTATTATATTTATTCATCATCATCCCCTCATCATATTAGTATTGGTATTTACTATATTTGGGGTAGTTTTTATCCCCCTATTTTTACCATTATTGCAAAATTAGTAATAAACTTTTGTAGTTTTATGTGCTATCATACTACTATTTATTTTCAAAGAAATGGTTTTTTTGTTGATTTATGGAGGGGGGTGTTATATTGTTACTAATTTCTTTATTATTATTTTTTTTCGGTTTTACTTTTATTGTAATAATTTTTTTTCTTATTTTTTGCATTTGTTTATTATCATATTATATTATTTATTTTTATTATTACTATAATCTTTATTATTAATTTATTTTATTTTATTATACTATCTATATAGGTATCGTACATTATTATTATTATTATTATCATTGTTACCACTACTAGTATTTTTTATTTTCTTTATACATACCAAATTATTTTTCTATTACAAATATTTTTAGTTTTTTATTATTAATTACTACGTTTTTATTGGTATTTAGCATTATTATTTTTTTTTTATTTTTGTTATCATCATTTCATTACATTGTTTTTTTCAATACTATCACTACTACCACTATACCAACTTTGAGACAGTTTAAAAAAAATTTTTCTTATCATTGCCCATGATAGGGTGATATAACTTTAATTTTTTTGTATATGGTGTTGATTGTTTCACTCAAACATATTTTTTCTTTACAGGACTCATACACATTCTTTATATTTTTTTATGCCCCCGGGCGGCAAGACGCGGAAAAGACGCTGCGTTTTTTTATCTTGCGTTTTTTCTTTTCAATTTTTTTTTTCTTTTTCACTTTACCCAACATTAAACCAAAGCCCAACTTACCAAATGATCTGAATAACTTGAACCATGACTAATCTCTATTCATCCTTATTTAATTTTAATATAACCCTAATCAAACAAAGGGGACATAGCTTTTAAAAATAATTAATGCTTTATGGCACATGACTTTAATAATATTTCACAGTATTATGACATTTGCGTATAAAAAAATTTAATTCCCCAAAAACTAAATAAACTAAATATATTACAAAAATTTAAGTTTTTTTACCAAAAAACAAAAGATAATATTGCAGCTTTCCTAATTCTTTATCCGCATCCCCAATTTTTTGGCCGTTACGAGACCGGGCCCCTCAATGTACTAAAAAAAATCATTTCAGCTACTGGTATAATTTTTATACAGGGTTAGAACCAAAGGCACAGGAGGAGTCACACTCTTTATACAATAATATCTACTGTGAACAAATACAAGAATTAAACAATTTTAAACGATTTCTATAGAAATTAACACAATTAAAGTAACTGATGTCCTGTATTTACATATTATGTGCAAAAAGACCAACAGTAAAATGAGGCAGTCGAAGATTTCACAATATTTATATACTCTTTAAAAAAAAGAATCTTTAAGAAAAAAAAAAACCGAAAATTTTTGGGACCTGAATATCAATTACTGAACACAGTACAATGCCCAACAAATAATTTTTTAGCACTTGAAACATAAACTTTTTTCCACAATTCACGACCAACCGTTTCCCTGATGCTCAAATTTTAAGTAAACATTTTTGCTGGCCCATTATTAAAAAAAAACTTTAATAGTAAATAACATTGGAAAAACCTTTTATCCAATATCAGACCCCCTCCCAATATTCCTTAAATCTCTACCCAACAAATACAAAAAAACTTCACAAAATTGATTTAGATACAACAAAACGAACAAGCTAATTTTTTTTGAACAAATAAGTGCATTGAATGGAAAGATTTGTTAATATTACCAAATTCTAACTTTAACAAGTTTCTTGAAAAACTACATGAAAAAATATAATGAAAGTTTCCTCTTAAAAAAAAATTGTAATGAGAACGTTTTTAAAAAACCCGTGGATCACTCAAGCAGTTCAACTCCTAAAAACTAAAAAAAAAATCATACAAGGACTATAAAGTAGGGCTGTTTCCCAAGATTTTACAAACACTATCTAACACACTTAACCAAATATTAGACAGGCCAAAACAATCTTATTTCACTAAGAATTTTTTAACTTAAGAAGATTTCTAAAAAAAGTGGAACATTTTCAACCCAACTTACCAATAAACAACCGAAATCTATTAAGATAGATAACGTCACATACAATAAAAAACTAAATACTTCTCTAGTATTTCTACAGCGTTTTTTAAGAATTTTACACAAAAAATTTCCCCCGGTTTGACCGCGGTTTTTCCCCAATCTACACTGACCACTTTAAATTCCTTAAGGTGCTTTTCCAATTCCATGGTAGTTCTTCCAGCACCAAAGAGTTATAAAAAGTCATTAATTCCCTAAAAAAAAAAAAAAAAGTAAACTTATGAACTCCCAAAATCTATTATCAAAGAAAACAAAAAACCCAATTTGCAATACCATTTTCGATTTATTCAATCAATCTATTAAAAGGTGAATTTCCACGGTTAAGCATGCCACGTTATACCTACCACAAAAAAAAGGGCCTAAAAAGCTTAAGCAATTATAGGGCCCATATCATGTTAAAATTTCTCAAAATTTTTTAAAAAAATTTAAAGAAAAAAATCCCTACTAAATTTTTTTGGGGTCTAAAAAAAATTATTTATCCCCGACAGTTTGGTTTTCGTACAGGCAGGAACACTTTTTCAGCTTTTAAAACTTTCACCGAGGAAAATTTCATAGCTTTGGGTTCACAGCTTTCTTTTAAACATCACATTTATTTTCACAAAAACATTTTAACAGAAGAATGATTATATTCGAAAATTACAACATTTTGGGATACGGGAACTGAAAAAGAATGGTTTAGAGATTACTTATTAAAGAACACAGTAACAAAATACTCGATAGTATATCACATCACTAACCGTTCGATTGGGGGTTCCCCCGGGGAAACGTTTGGTCCCATTTTTTTCCTTATCTAATAAATGATATTTCCCTTTCTTTTAAAAACCTTAAAACCATCTTCGTGCGACTCAACCCCCTTTAAATTTCGATACAAATCCAGTAACATGATACACACTGCCAATTTGAGCTCCAAATTCTTTAAAAAAAGGTTAAAAAACAGATTGATTTAAATTTTAAGTAAAATTTTACATGTTATTACCAATAGGCCCCTAAACTTGCTTCCCCCATTAATATAAACAAAATCCATCATAAAGAATGAGACACACAACTCTTGGGTGTAACCTGGATGATAAAATGCATCAAACCTTTATATAACAAACCCATACTGAAAATTTTCAAGAACTATATCCCCTTTTAAAGAGTAAAAGATTTTGTACCCGACTATATAATGAAAAAGTTTACGATGCCCCTGTCTACCCCATTTCCATTACTGTACACCAATCTGGTGCACCAATTACCCCCCGCATTTCGCCTTATTAAAAATGAGAAAAACGACAATTAGGATTTAGACAGTGATTTTAGACATACAAAACCCCTTTTTAAAAAAATTACAACATTAAAATTTTTTATTCAACAAATTAAAATTTAACTATATGTTAAAACATTAACAGTGAAAATAATGCATTACTGCAACAAACCCCTCACAAATCCTACACGCACCCAAATAACATCCGTATTTCCCAAAACATAGCCTAACAAGTTCCAACATTCACTCTCTTTTTGGCCCTAAAACATGGGAAAGCTCTTCCAGATGACGTAAAAGTTTTTCCTTCACTTATTTTTTTTAAGAAAAAAACTTAAAAAAACATGCGAATAAATCTAACAACGTCACAAAAAGATTAAAATTTTGGAGCATGTCGTTTTTTGTTTTTTCGGAGTTGTGCCAAAAAACCTGTTTTTGACAGTACAATGATGGAGGGTTGGGAGTGTTCTCGTACTTGTTTTAAATTTTTAAATTTTTTACATATAGATTCAATTATACCATAATTGATCAATATTGCCCCCCCCCAAAAGCTTGCTTCCTATGGGGCTTTAAGCACAAATTTTTGTATAGATAAATATAAGATGTACTGTTAAGGCATAATAAAATGTTTCAAATGTTTCAATGTTCATGTTTTGTTTAAAGCTATTATACAAAAAACCCCTACATATTTATCCCCTCAGGAAATTATCTTTTTTAAAATACTCCTACGTTTTTATAGTAAACCTCAAACAAAACCCCCTTTTTTTTTTTCAATTTTTTTCCCTTTTTCTTTAATAAACCCCCCCTCTTCTCTTTTTACGAACACTTTAGTTCCTGCCTTCGAAAATCCTCTAGGTCGCAAGTTTTTCCCTTTACCCAGCCCCCCGGGCTAAACCCCAGTTCTCTATCTTAAAAAAACCTGCAGTGCTTACCTCCCTTTTAAGGGGTTCAGACAAGATCTGAACCCTTTCCCCGAAAAGGCACCCCCTCCCGCGGTGGGTGTTAGCCCCAAAAAGAGGCCCCGCGTCGACAAAGGCCCAAACCATTGGTTTTCAATGAAAGTGCCCGCCGGCCCAAATTTACCGCAATAGCCGGAAACCACGTCGTCAACAAAGCGTCTTGGAAGGACACCACACACCACGGGAACCCACCCCGTCCCTAAACTTTACCTACGCTTCCTTTAACCGCCGAGAATTCCCACTTTTTACACATCAACACATTTCCCCAGCGCTCAGGCAGACGTGGGCTTTTCCCTTGGTCCCCATGCATCAATATCTTGCACTAACATAAACCCATCCCCCTTCCCCGGGTAACCCGACTTCATGCGCATCCCTTCTCTGTACAGAACCCGCTGTCAAGTGTCTAACCTGACGTCACCAAAACCAAGATTTTACTTGGGTAAGATGTACGTCACCTCCCTAACCTCAGTATCATCCCTTGCAGCCCCCAGAGTACCTGAAAGGAGTTCGTGCACCAAAAATGGTCATTTTTTTCCTTTTTCTCCTGCGGGCGGGCTCCATGATCAATACCTTCCAAAAAACCAATCCCTGGTGACTTACTAGGGGCCCTTTGTAGTCGTTTAGTCACATCTCGCTCTGGTACCCCCCACAGGCACATCACTGATGTGCCCCTCCACCGTCCATTGGGCCCTTTACCCCCCACACTTAAGAGAAAAGTTATCCTATTTCCCGCTTCTTCACAACGCTTTCAATTCGTTCCTTCACTTGCAAAGCTCCTTTTCAGGCTTCCACGCCTCAGAATGTCTTAAGCGCCGCACCACACCCTTTACACACTCTCCCCCGAACCCCCTTTTACCCCCTTTAACCCCCAGCCCCTTCATCCTACCCCACTACCACTCCAACCCCGCACCCAAAACACAAACACCATCACTCTCCCCCTCCCCAAAACTCCCCCTCACAGACGTTTGCCATTTTTAATCCCGGGAGCTAAACCCAAAACACAAAACCCCACTTCACGGGACGATAGGTGACTGAAGAGAGAGAGAGAGAGAGAGGAGAGAGAGAGAGAGAGAGAGAAAGAGAAAAGAGAGAGGGGAGAGAGAGAGAGAGAGGAGAAGAAGAGGAGGAGAGAAAAGAAGAGAAAAGGGGGGGGGAGAGAGAGAAGAGAGCGAAAAGAGCGAGAGAGCGAGAGAGGAGGGAGCGAGAGAGAGAGAGAGAAAAGAAGAGAGAAGGTGAGAAGGAGAGGGGAAAAGAGAGAAGAGAGAGAGAGAGGGAGAGGGAGAGGAGAGGAGGGAAAAGAGGGAAGAGGAGAAAAAGGGGAGAGAGGGGAGAAGAGAGAGAGAGAAGGAGAGAGAGAGAGAAGAAGAGAGAGAGAGAGAGAGAAAGGGGAGAGAGAGAGAGAGATAGGAGAGAGGGGGAGAGAGGAGAGAGAGAGAGGAGAGAGAGAGAGAGAGAGGGGAGAAGGAAGGAGAGAGAGAGAGAGAGAGAGAGAGGAGAGAGGAGAGAGAGAGAGAGCGCGAGCGCGAGAGCGAGAGCGAGAGCGAGAGCGAGAGAGAGAAAAAAAACTGCCCCCCACAGAGGGAAGATCGACAGTGATAAATGTTCAGCAGAGTCCCACGGAGGGCCCAAAGACATTAGAGGATCCTTATTTACTATTGGGAACACCATTGAGACACTTTTCCCGGGGGGTTTGGTTAGGGGAAAAAGTCCCCTAAAGGCAAGGGAATTTGTCTGACTGTCTTTTTTTTACGCGTTAGGGAGTCGCGCTGATCCCCCGGCCTTTTTTATGCAAGGCCTGACGAGGGGGGCCCTGATATCATCAGCCCCAGTTTTATTTTGCTCGACAGCGACAAAAAAGCAGACCAGACATCTGACCAGCCACACATCCCACCTCTCAGTTGAGCATGGTTTTTCGCTTTAGCAGCTACATGGATCAGCTTTAAACAGCGTTTGGAGCAATTTTCCCTTTTTGGTGGGAGGGTCACTGGCATTTAAAACACCGAAAAAGTCATCAGGAAACCCAGCCCTTCCCAGGGGGTCCATACTGGTGCCTCGCCAGTCGTGTCGACCCCTCCCGCAAAAACCCCATTTGGGCCCCTTTTAAAAGGACATCTTAAAAAAATCATGCTGAATAAATACTACTACACGTCACAAATGATTAAAATTTTGTGATGCTATGTCAGTTATTTGTTGTTTCGTGAGTTGTGCCAACAACCTGTTGTTGACAGTCACAATGATGGAGGGGTTGGGAGTGTTCTCGTACTTGTTTAATGTTATATTTATGTTACATACTAGATTCAATTTATACCATAATTGATCAATTATTGCCCGAAAAGCTTGCTTCCTATGGGCTGCCTTAATGCTACAAATTATTGTATAGATAATATATAAGATGTACTGTTAAGGCATAATAAAATGTTTCAAATGTTTCAATGTTTCATGTTTCTGTTAATGCTATTATATCAAAATCCTCTACACTATTTATTCCTCTCAGGAAATCTATCTTTTTTAAAATACTCCTACAGTTTGTATAGTAAACCTTCAAGCAACTCCTCTTTTTTTTGTCAATTTTCCCTTTATCTTTAACTAAACCCCTCCTCTCTCTCTTCTTACGAATCACTTTAGTTCCCTGCCTTCTGAAACTCCTCCTAGTGTCGCAAGTTTCCTTTACCCCAGCCCCCGTGTCTAAACCCCAGTTCTCTATCTTAAAAAAGCCTGCAGTGCATCTACCTCCCTTTCAAGGGATTCAGACAAGATCTGAACTCCTTTCCTCGAAAAGTGCACCCCGTCCCTGCGGTAGAGGCTGTTATGCCCGAAAAAGAGGTCCCAGCTGTCGACAAAGGCCCAACCATTGGCTTTGCAATGAAGTGCCAGCCGGCAATTCACCGCAATAGCCCTGGAATACCACAAGTCGTCAACAAAGCGTCTTGGAAGGACACCACACACCACAGGGAACCCACCCCTGTCCCTAACTTTACCTACAGCTTCCTTGAACCGCCGTAGCAATTCCTCACTTTTTACACACTCAACATCATTTCCCCCAGCGCTCAGGCAGACGATGGGCTTTTTCCCTTGGTCCGCCATGCACTCAACTATCTTGTCACTAACATAACCTATCCCCTTCCCTGGGTAACTCACCGACTTCATGCGCATCCCTTCTCTGTCACAGAACCTGCTGTCAAGATGTCTAACCTGACTGTCACCAACAACCAAGATTTTACCTTCGGGTAATGATGTATCGTCTACCTCCCTAACCTCAGTATCATCCTCTTGCAGCCCCGAGAGTACCTGAAATGAGTTCGTGCACAAAAGATGGTCATTGTTTACCTTTTTCTCCTGCGGGCGGGCTCCATGATCAACTACCTTCCAAACACCAATCCCTGGTGACTTACTAGGGACCTTAGTAGTCGCTTGAGTCACATCTCGCTCTGGTACCCCTACAGGCACATCACTCGCATGTGCCCCTCCACTCGCTCCACTTGGACCTTCACCTCCACACTTAAGAGAACGTATCTCTATTTCCTGCTTCTTCACAACGCTTTTCAATTCGTTCACTTCACTTGCAAAGCTCCTTTTCAGGTCTTCGATCGCCTCCAGAATAGTCTTAAGCGCCGCACCACACCCTTCACTACACTCTCCCTCGACCCTTCTACCTCCCTTAACCTCAGCCTCCTTCACTCCTACCACACTACCACTCTCAACCCCAGCACCAACACACAACACCATTCACTCTCCGCCTCCACAACACTCCCCATCACAGACGTAGCCATTCTAATCCTGAGAGCTAAACCAAAGCACAACCTCACTTCACGGAGACGATAGGTCGACTGAAGAGAGAGAGAGAGAGAGAGAGAGAGAGGAGAGAGAGAGAGAGAGAGAAGAGAGAGAGGAGAGAGAGAGAGAGAGAGATGGAGAGAGAGAGAGGAGGAGAGAGAGAGAGAGAGAGAGAGCGAGAGAGAGAAGACGAGAGGGAGAGAGCGAGAGAGGCGAAGAGCGAGAGAGCGAGGGAGCGATGAGAGAGAGAGAGAGAGAGAGAGAGAGAGAGAGAGCGAGAGAGAGAGAGAGAGAGAGAGAGAGAGAGGGAGAGAGAGAGAGAGAGAGAGGAGAGAGAGAGAGAGAGAGAGAGAGAGAGAGAGGAGAGGGAGAGAGAGAGAGAGAGAGAGAGAGAGGAGAGAGAGAGAGAGAGAGAGAGAGAGAGAGAGGAGAGAGAGAGAAGAGAGAGAGAGAGAAGAGACGAGAGAGAGGAGAGAGAGAAGAGAGAGGAGAGAGAGAGGAGAGATGAGAGAGAGGAGAGAGAGAGAGCGCGAGCGCGAGAGCGAGAGCGAGAGCGAGAGCGAGAGAGAGAAAAAAAACTGCCCCGCACAGAGGTAAGATCGACAGTGATAATATGTTCAGCAGAGTCCCACGGAGGCCGAAAGACATTAGAGGATCCTTATTGACTATTGGAACACCATTGAGACACTTTCCAGGGAGGTTTGGTTAGGGTAAACGTCCCCTAAAGGCAAGGAATTTGTCTGATCTGTCTTTTTTGACGCGCTTAGGGAGTCGCGCTGATCCACGGCCTTCTTTATGCAAGGCCTGAGCGATGGGCCGTGATATCATCAGCCTCAGTCATCTTATTTCTGCTCGACAGCGACAAAAAAGCAGACCAGACATCTGACCAGCCACACATCCACACTCTCAGTTGAGCATGGTGTTTCGCTTGAGCAGCTACATTGGATCAGCTTCATAACAGCTGTTGGAGCAATTTCCGTTTGTGGTGGGAGGGTCACTGGCATTAATACACCGAAATCGTCATCAGAGACCTAGCCGTTCTCCAGGGGGTCCATATCTGGTGCCTCGCCAGTCAGTGTCGACCTACAAATCCATGCTTGAAAATGGGCCCTTTTCACGTTCTCGACAAACGCTTCACTTGTAGGAGGAAGAGTCTTCAGTTGGTGAACTGACGCAGCACTTTTTCTGCCCATGCTGGAGATCCAATGTCTGTATCGGAAATCTGACATGCTGTCGTTTCGTCCAACTTTCTCTCCATAGCATGTTGCTATAAACTGGGTTGCTTCTCGAATTATTGTCTCGTGTTGGGCTTCAGATTGTCCTATGGTGTCCAGTTTATATCCTGCCTTTAGGGACTTTTACTGTTTTGATTTTTCCAATTCCAAAATAGCAGCCAACTGTGTCGCATCCTGTCAACGCATGTGCTGCCAGCAGCTGTGGGACAATAGCCTGGTGTTTTATTACGGTGTCTCCAATGTTTACTGAAGTCCTTTCAGGAGAAGTCGGTTCCATGACAAGGCATGCAGAGAGTTGACAGTAGTGGTAGTAATGTACAAGCAATACAAACACAGCTGTGTCATCTGAGATTACTTTAATAGTCTTTCTGGTGTTAGAAACAAACTGGACAACCTGGTGTGGAATGATGACGTCTGCTTCCTCATGGTTAGTTTGCAAATCTGATCTCTCCACTCGTACACCTTGCCAGACTTCAGCAGGAGTATCAGCTTTCCCTGTGACAACAAGTCTGTTTGGTAACCGGAGTCCTTGCGTTCTATCGTTCTATCTACAAGTTCCTCAGTGATCATCTCAATGAGCTGCTCCTTGTTGTGTGCCACATTGAGAACAACGTCTCGGGAGGGAATTGGCGTTGTCAGCGTAATGACATGTTCCTTGCAATGCTGCACTCCAGCAGATCGTGCAGCCCTTGTGCCCTTGTGCTGCTCCTGATGCTTTTCTTGTGATATTTGTCAAACACTACAAATACGTTGCTCGAAACGGTCATCTTGGAAAGCACATAATCTGCAAAGGCATTCACATAATCATTGACGGCTCCCTCCGTTGACCAGTGAACTATCCACATTGCTGCACATCTATCTATATATATTGCATATGTTTGGCTTGTGAATGTCCTGGAGGAATGTTCCACTTGGAGAGTCTTCTTGAGCGTAGCTTTGGCTTTAGCTATTCTCATTTCAGGTTGGTCCTTTGTGCCATCAAAGAGAGACGTTCTAAGAGGTGCCAGCTCATATCCCATGACTGAATTTACATCAATGTCTCGATACTGTATTAATATCATCAGCCTTGAGAAGATTAGTTCACAGTCCATCTGTCCCTTTTTATCAGTGGTATGTGTTCTCTTTGCTTTATTTCCGACCATGGTTTTGACTCGGTTTACAATCGGCTTGTGGAATCCTTCTGGCCAACTTGATTCAAACGCTTGTCTTTGCTGGATTCCAATGGTCTGGGCATTTTCCACATTCACTGTCTCTGGATTAATCCTTCCGGTAACAATGTTGACAAGTCCCTGAGGATAAAAAGACTTAAAAACTAAAAAGACTAGACTAAAAAAGTTTGACAAATATAAAAGAGTAAAGTAGACTAAAATAAAGATTCCAAAAAATGTCAGTCTCATTTCATACAAAATAGAAGCCCCTAAATAGAAAACTACATAAGATAACAAAATTACTAATAACACCCCAGTGTAAGCCTTAAAAATTACCGTTGCATTGCACAGTATATCACTAAATATCAACACTAATTGATAGAAACAACAGACAAACAACAATTCGATACTAAAACAAAATTGCCGCTGTTTTTTTTGGCTTACCCATGTCCACATTTATGACTCGGCAGCATGTAAATATGTATCAGTAAAAGGAAAAGCCCAAAGTCAGCTCGTCGAATTTCAATTTCACGCCAAAAATTGTGACCTTTTGACCTCTTATGACCTTATTGTTGACGAAATTCATATATCATTAGTTTGAGGTGATAAAGCTAATCAATACGAACATTTTGGTAGTAAAAACATTGTTAAAGGTCTGTACATGTGTGATCTATGCCCGTTTATTAATATCCCTACCTCAAATTTTCAGTCCCAAACAGTGATTCCCATTCCTATTTTCTACGTCATTTTTGCAAAAATGCTCAAAGATGCAAAAGTTGCACCCGACAGATTCCAAAACTAGAGGTTTTAGGCTATACAAATCCGCAAAGAACCATTATGCACCACAAATTCAAAGGTTCGGCCTAAATATGGGGTTTGGCCACTGGACTATACTGGAATAGGTGCATTGCGGCCGGGATGTACACCCAAAATAGGTCGGATTTTTCCTTTGTATTGGTGTCGGGTGTGGGAGTGTAAGCGATGTAAACAGGAAGTGACTGGAGAGTAAGCGACGTGGACACTGGACAGCGTGGGTAGTGACGCGACCAAAAGGAACCGGTGTGAGGCTGTTCCTGGTGTACCAGAGGCAACACCAGTGTTTGTGAATGCGTCTGGTTAGGGATACACCCAGCAGATACTTATTTGGATTTGTAAACACCTAGAGAACGCCAGAAACTGTAAGTAGATTCGGTGTGTACCTTGTAATTGTGGAATATGAATTTGTGGTGTGAACTTTCGTGGTCTAGATAACAGAAAGGATGAGTGCTCTACGGAATCTGTGTAACGTGATGAGATTATTATGGGGACTGAGTTGATTCAGGTATATTTTGTATTTGTGGTTAAGAATGATTGATTTCGTTAAACGTGGTTCTTACATTATGAATTTTGTTTTTGTCTACAGTTGAACCGTCTCTTCAATAAACCAATACCAAGAAAACGCGTGTCAATGTCTGGCGACGTAACACCACAAGTACACCAAGACATACCCCTTACACTACATGTGTAACACTTGGAGTTACGGGAAAAGTGAATCTCGTGGGAAAAGAAAGAGTCGAAAAAAAGTCTTATTTATCATTTTTTTTTTCTTAATGTATTTTTTCTTATTTCCTTACATTTATTATCATTTTCTAATTGCTTTATACATATTTATTATTGTTTATTTGGCAAATTTGTGTGAATGCTTTAAAAAAAGAACAAAGGCATGACGAGAACGTAAAAATGGACTGCAATAATATTATCTTTAATATTCCGTGGTTGTTGCTTTTGAAATCAAGGGTTCAGGTACATCAAAAAAGGATCATAAAGCTTTTGAAAGGATCCCATTTCGAGTAAAGTGAGGCGCCTTCTTTTGTTTCCAGCTTCAGGGAATCTGTGTAAAGATAAAATATGATAATGTGTACTTAGATAACTTTGAAAATTACGTGTTATTATTTTGAAATTGTGTTCTGTAAAGATAAAATATGATAATTTTCCTAGATAACCTTGAAAATTACGTTTTGTTCTATTGAAATCGTGTTCTTGCGTTTGAACGATGCTTGGAAAAAAATTGAATTGTGAGTCAAGTGGGAGGCGCAAAAAGAAGATTGGGTACATTTTCGTTTCCAAGGAGACGCTGGGAGTACACATAGATAGTCTGTTTTTACATCATATTCTTTCACAGAAACGATAGACAACAGGCGAACAGAGTTTTTCTATTGCTTAATGCTCACAGTTTTTGGAAGTTGTCCTTTTGCAGGTTAACGCGATTGACTTAAGCTTCGGGGTGTCCAAAAGTCAATTTCGCTTTATGCAGTTTTTGAACGGGGCATAAATGTTTCAATGTAATATTAGGGTTATTTTACGTCCAATTTATAACGTCACATGTTACGTAACGCCTTGCTGTTACCTCTTAGTGTGATTATTAATGACTACATATTACATTTTTGTTGCAATCTAATGTCACGTAAAGTAGATTTCTATATTACTAGCGCGACGGGTATTGTACAAATATACAACGGAAAAGTTACACGTTTCCAAGTATATCATTCTCTTAACGTATTTTTCATGTGATATCTTTCTTAACGTGACTTCCTTTTCTATTAATTCATTTTCTTTTCATTCTAATTATTCATGATAAATTTTTTAACACATTTTTTATGTGTATATACTACGCATACGATTATATCATTATATATATATATATATATATATATATATATATATATATATATTTTTTTTTTTTTTTTTTTTTAGATTTATGCCTTAAGATTATGTAGGCAGTGACCTCCAGGTGTGGGATGGTAGGCTCTGGTGGTTCACTTGAGGGCTGTAATGGTTGGCTCTCGCCCGTAGTGGCGCAGGCAGGATTTTTATAGGGACGCCTGTGATTAGAGGCTCATGCCGCCCCTTCCTTTGTGTCCTCCGATGCATTCGTAATCGAAGGTAGAGTTATGGGCAGCATGTGGGTGTTCTTAGGCCACTCGACGGTGCTGAAAGATCTTAAGTGGATTTATGGTTCTCACTCGGGATCGAGCTTGGGTCACCGAGAACGCCACTCAAAAACGCTAACCACTCTGCTACCGCCTCCCCACTTTTGCTGCCGCTCCACCGCCACCGCCACCGCCACCACCACCGCCGCCACCGCCACTCTTGACCTCGCGCTCTCCCTCCGCCTGTGCCACTCAGCATCAGCAGCCACAGCGCCTTGTCAAGGAAGGTGGCAGCCAATTCTCCCTCGGCACTTTGCGACACAATTCAATTCCTTTCTGTTCCTCTTATAAGCTTCCTGTCTCCCACGCATGTCTGAACCCGACTGTGAAATTTGCTTCTCTCTCTCTCTCTCTCTCTCTCTCTCTCTCTCTCTCTCTCTCTCTCTCTCTCTCTCTCTCTCTCTCTCTCTCTCTTTCTCTCTTTCTCTCTTTCTCTCTCTCTCGTTCTCTCGCTCTCTCTCTCTCTCTCTCTCTCTCTCTCTCTCTCTCTCTCTCTCCTCTCTCTCTCTCTCTCTCTCTCTCTCTCTCTCTCTCTCTCTCTTTTATTTTTTATTTTTTTTATTTAAACAACTGACATCATGGTATACATGGGGCTGCACATAACAAAGAGGTTGGTAAAGGCAATGAGTGGCAGAAGCTAAAGATGTCCTCTGTCCAGGGGACATCTATCCGAAAGCTATGCCTTATAGGATAATAACTAAATATATAATGTTACAGGCTGAGGGTCACTGTCCGTCACAGGCACTTTTCAGGTGCCTATTTACACGTATAATGTGTCACTGTGTCAATGTGTGTCACTATGTGTGTGTCACTGTGTGTCACTATTGACACGACACTGTGTCACGCCTTACGGGCACTAAGGCGGATGTAAGCGGCACCATCTGTGGGCCGCCACCTTCACCTGCTGGGTGTTCATGGCCACGGCATCCACCTCAACCGTGAAGGTGTTCCACAGTGTCGCCGTGGCCCAAGTAAAGGCTCGCTGGCCCATCACGGTGTGGGTCCTCAGGGCCTCGAGGAGGAGATCACTTGACGCTACCGTCCTCGTAGGGCGCTCTGACCTCCTCCACGGGACCCGAAGTCCTGCAAGGTGGGAAGAGTGTTGCACCTGGGCCTTGTGCAACACTGTGAGGGCACCGACTCTCCTCCGGTGCCCCAGGTTGTCAAGCTGGGAGCGGGGATCATCCCGCCACTGCTCCTGCTGTAGTCGTTGTTGTTGTTGTTGCCGGTGTTGTTGGAGCTGCAGCTGATGTTGTTGTTGTTGTCGTCGATGCTGCTGCTGCCACTGTTACCGCGGGCGACGTTCCATGTGATATTGGTCGTCGGTTGGGTGTATGAGGCGCTCAGCACGCCTCTGCACTCTGTCCAGCAGTGACAGGTGGCACTGGGCACTACTCATCCAGGTGAGAGGACTGTACTCCATGACGGGCCTCACTTGGGCCTTATACAGCCGCATGAGGCCGTCAGCGTCGAGCAGGTGCCTCATTCGGCGCAGGAGCGTCACCCTCAGGGAGGCTCGACGCGCCACTGTCTCCAGGTGGCGGTCAAAGTGGAGCCTGGAGTCAACCTCCACCCCCAGGATGTTGATGAAGTTCTTGATGGCTCTCTCTCTCTCTCTCTCTCTCTCTCTCTCTCTCTCTCTCTCTCTCTCTCCCCTCTCTCTCTCTTCTCTCCTCTCCCCTTTCCTCTCTCCTCTCTCTCTCTCTCTCTCTCTCTCTCTCTCTCTTCTCTCTCCTCTCTCTCTCTCTCTCTCTCTCTCTCTCTCCCCTCTCTTTCTCTCTCTCCTCTCTCTCAGAGGAGACAAAACTAACCTAAACTAAATTATCAATAGGAAAATGCACTTTACTGATTAACGTCCCCTAAATAGTATTAATTAAAGCAACAAATAATGAATTGGACTAAATTATAGTAATAACTCTCTTCCCTCCCTTCCCTCCCTTCCCTTTCTTCTTCCTTTTCTTTCCCTCTATATCCCTTCTCCTTCTAGCCCTTCTCTTCCTTTCCTTACCCTTCCTTTTATTTCCTTCCCCTTCCCGTCCTTTAGCTACCCTTTCTTTTTCTTCCATTCCCCTCCCTTCCCTTCCTTTCCTTACCATGATTCTCTCTATTCTTCCCTTCCATTCCTCTCTCTACCCTTCTTCTCCCTACCTTATCCGTTCATTCTCTACTTTTTTTACTCTCTCTACCCTTCCCTTCCTTTCCACTCACTCCCCTTCTATTCCCTTCCTTTCCACACCCTCCCCTTCCCTTCTAATCCCTTCGCTCCTCTTCCCTTCCCCTCCCTTCCCTTCCCCTCCCTTCCGCCAGTGAGCCGCCTCGTGTAGGGAGCTGCATTCAGGCCGCAAATCCCTTCCTCTGTTTACGAAAATTCGTGTTCGTCGCTTTGCTGCGAGAGAGAAAAAGAGAGAGAGAGAGAGGAGAGAGAGAGAGAGAGAGAGGAGAGAGAAAGAGAGAAGAGAGAGAGAGAGAGAGAAGAGAGAGGAGAGAGAGAGAGAGAGAGAGAGGAGAGAGAGAGAGAGAGAGAGGAGAGAGAGAGAGAGAGAGAGAGAGAGAGAGAGAGAGAGAGGAGAGAGAGAGAGGAGAGAGAGAGAGAGAGAGAGAGAGGAGAGAGAGAGAGAGAGAGAAGAGAGAGAAGAAGAGAGAGAGAAGGAGAGAGAGAGAGAGAGAGAGAGAGAGAGAGAGAGAGAGAGAGAGGAGAGGAGAGGAGAGAGGAGAGAGAGAGAGAGAGAGAGAGAGAGAGAGAGGAGAGTAGAGAGATGGAGAGTAGAGTAGAGTAGAGATAGAGAGAGAAGAGAGTCGGAGAAGAGAGAGAAGAAAAAAAAATAGAGTAGAGTAGTAGGTAGAGAGGAGAGTAGTAGAGAGTAGTAGGGAGTAGAGTAGAGTAGAGAGTAGTATAGTAGTAGAGAGTAGAGTAGTACAACTGAAAGATCGGTATTCCCTTCAGTTGCACATAATAGGCTAAGGAGACCATGGTTTTTTTTCTCTTTTTTTTTACCTATATCGTTTTCTCCTTCCTTCTTCCTTCAAGCAGAGTTTCCAGTAAAGAATCTGTTCACTTCAGACTCAAAGACATCGTAGTCGCGGGCAAAACCTGGACAACGCACCGGGTAGCGTATTAATCGATTCCCCTGACCTTTACAGCCGCGCGTTCAGTAAACAGCCACGCCATGCATACTCAAGCAGCCTCATTTCCGCGCGAAAATGTAATCCCGTAAAACTGTCGGAGAAACGAAACGACGACAGACACATACACTTGGAGCAACACCTTCGTTATTTCCTGCTGTCGGTCTCTGCTGGTAGAATAAACAGATATGTTACTGCTTAAAAATAGTCTCCATTTCTCTCCCGATAAGCTACGGCGGCGCCTTGGCGAGAAACATTAGCGCTCCGGCCCATGTAAACACTGCAAGATTCTCATTTTCGATAGCACCAAGCAAGGAAATTAATGTTTCTTTATACTTATGCATATAATACTGTGCATTGCCTGACGCCGACTAGCAGGAGGACAGGTAGGCTACGGGTGAGGGCGACGCACTGTAAAGAAGGGCAGGTGTGTGACGTGTACTATACAAGACTTAACATTAATTCACGTTTGAGACATGAACAGTGCAGATGCCTGAAGAAAAAAATTGATTTAGATAGCAATACGAAAAGGTGTTAAGGAATAAACTAAAAAATAAGTAGATAATTTCCACCCATAAACTGAATAGAAAAAAAGGTTTATTCGGAGATGAAAAGATTGACGATTGAGAGGATTTAGAATACCTTGCATACACGATCCACTACCACCACCACCACCACCACCACCACCACCACCACCACCACCACCACCACCACCACCACCTCCACCACCACCTCCTCCACCACCACCACCACCACCATCACCACTACCACCACCACCATCACCACCACCGTCACCACCATCACCACCACCACCACCACCACCACCACCACCGCCACCACCACCACCACCACCACCACCGCCACCACCACCACCACCACCACCACCACCACCACCACCGCCGCTACCACCACCACCACCTCCACCACCACCTCCTCCACCACCACCACCATCACCACTACCACCACCACCATCACCACCATCGTCACCACCACCACCCCACCACCACCACCACCACCACCATCACCACCACCACCACCACCACCACCACCACCACCACCACCACCACCACCACCACCACCACCACCACCACCACCACCACCACCACCACCACCACCACCACCACCACCACCATCATCACCGTCACTCAGGAATTCCTCAAAGTTGAAATCAAAATGAAAAATAAATATGACCGCAATATGCGTTAGTGATCTCAATTCGAAAAGTTTACTTATATCCTTACAGACGAGCATATCTTTCTCTTTTTTTTTCTTCCTTCTCCTGCTTGTCTTCAGAAATGGAAGCTTAGATGTCTTTTCCTCCCTTACCCCCTCCCTTTTTTTTTTTTTTTTTTTTTACAATGAAAAGATACAGTAGTCCTACAGCCAAAAGTTCCCGGTGAGGTGCCGAGAACTATCTTTAGTCTGCACTATTACATTTACTAGTAGTCTATAAGCTACACTAATTATGTCCAGAGCTTGTGGGCGTCCCTGGTGGAGTATGGGTGAGGTGTCGCCCACGGCTGCCAGAGTGTAGCGAGGTGCGGGGGGGCGCCCTGCTTGAGGATCTTGTACGTGACGCATAGGCCGGCCATTTCTCGCCTGTGCTGTTGAGGCTGTAGTGGGGCGGCCTGCATGTCTGGTGCTGCCTTCAGGGAGA
>JACEEZ010017881.1:55410-58918 GCA_016584305.1 Chionoecetes opilio
ACTCGTTTGCGTTTTCTTCTTTTTCTTCTTATTCTATCTCCTCATCTTCCTTTGTTATTGTTTTCTCCCTAATTTCTTTTTCCTCTCCAAACATTTTTTCCCCTTTATTTCCCACTAGCAGTTTTTTCATTTTTTCTCTTTCTCTTCCTCCTCCTCCTCCTCCTCCTCTTCCTGTACCCATTCATTCTTAACATTCAGGTCCCGTTCACTAGGGAGTGAACTCTTTCTCACCTAGATAACTGATAACTATGCTCCTACAAACTATATAACAAATATATAGCAATATAACAAACAAACTATATAACAAATCTATATAACAAACTATATAACAAACTATATAACAAATACAAACCTATAACTACGTCCTCACGAGCGGACGAGTGTCAAGCAGCGTCCTCCCTGGCTGCACCTCATCGTTTATTAAAGAGAGAGAGAAAAAGAAAGGGGGAAAGATATTGATATTGATATTGATATTCAATCAATCAATCATTGGGGGCATACGCTGGGGGGCGCGTCACCTCGCCCACCCTACGACGCCACTCCCGGGGGTCACCACGCGCGAGTTCCCATGCAGGCTCCTTTCCCATACCAAGCAGCTCTCGACAAGAAACATCAACTTGCCCCAGCCACGAGCCTTGTGGGCGCCCCCTTGGCCTCCTCCACGCCGGATTGTCTCTTACAGATACAACCCGATGGGAAGGATCGGTTTCAGGGTAGCGTGCCACATACCCATATAGCCGAAGTTGGCGCTGACGGACTATGCAGGTAATAGGCCTCGATTCAGTCTCATGGTGCAATCGCTGATTTGACACGTAATCATCCCAGCGATACCCCATGATTCTGCGAAGACACTTATTACCAAAGGCATTGATTCGTCTCTTCAAGTCACTATTTAGTGTCCATGTCTCACAACCATAGAGTAAGACAGGGATCACAAGCGACTTGAAGATCCGGATCTTTGTCCTCCTGCACAGGTACCGACAACGCCAAATACTCCCAGCTGAGCGAGTCCATAACAAACCGTGGGCTATGCCAATCCGCCGTAAGACTTCTTGACGTGACCCGCCGTCATTATGGACTGCGCTACCAAGGTATGTAAAACTTTCCAAGATCTCAATGTCCTCGCCACACGCATGAACAAACTGTACTGCTTCATCTAGTAAGTCTCCAAATACCTGGACCTTGGTCTTGAGCCAGGAGACCTCAAGTCCCAAAGGCTTTGCCTCCTCGTGCAGCGCCTCGAGAGCCATCACCAGGACCTCCAGCGACTCAGCAAAGATTACTGCATCATCGGCAAAAACAAGATCACTGATCTTGGTGTTGCCGACGGATGCTCCACAATCACTTTGATCTCCAACCTTGTCCAATACCCAGTCCATACAAGCGTTGAAAAGTGATGGGGCAAGGACGCACCCTTGCCTCACTCCTGTATTCACAGGAAAGAAGCTGGATACACCTGCCCCACACTTCACAGCACTCTCAGTCCTAGAATACAGACCAGTTATCAAACCAATAGTCCTTGCAGGAATCCCTCGAAGTCGCAGAAGATCCCAGAGTGACTCACGATGCACTGAGTCAAACGCCTTCTTGAGATCAACATAGGCTGCAAGCATCCCCTGTCGAAACTCACGTCGACGTTCCACCAGGACACGAAGCGCTAGGATACGGTCCGTTGTTGACTTACCAGGCGTGAACCCAGACTGCTGAGGTATCTGATGCTTCACCAGATGACTGCGAATTCGTGTCAGCAATAGATGGGCAAGCACCTTGCCTGGTACGCTGAGCAGTGTAATACCGCGGTAATTGTTGCAGTTCTGACGGTCCCCTTTCCCTTTCCAGATAGGGACGACCAGCCCCCTTTTCCAGTCAGGAGGAATGGTACCTGATTGCCACACGGCAGTCAGGACAGCATGCAACCCGCGGATCATGGCCTCACCCCCAGCTTTGAGGAGCTCCGCACTGATATTACAAACACCAGCTGCATTTCCACCCTTCAACTTTGCTACAGCCTCTCTTACTTCGTCAAGAGAGGGTGCGGTTTCGTCAATGGGAGGATCGGCATCCAATGCCTGTAACCCAGTGGTGTGAAGCTGCTCAGTTGGAGGGTCCACCGTGAACAACTGCCCAAAGTACTCAGCCCAACGAGCCATCTGCCCATCCATGTCCGACACGAGGCGCCCATCTGCTGTTCGAATAGCACTCGCCCGAGAAGGAGACTTGGAACGGAGCTTCTTCAGGGCTCGGTAGGCGGGTCGGAGGTCATTAGCGTTCAAATGACCCTCGACATCCTCAGCGAGACTCCTGACATACCTCTCCTTGTCTCTCCTCAGGAGGGTTCTAGTCCGGCGTGACAGAGCCTTGTGCTGGTCCCGGTTCCCAGCCAGCCTGGCAGCGCGACTCTCCTCGATTTTCTCCAGCGTCTCCGTCGAGACAAAACCACGCCTTGACCTCGGGCGTTCCCCAATACACTCCTTGGCAGCCTGTAGAGTTTCACGTTTGAAGGTATCCCACAGTTCTACAGGATCCCCGAGAGCACCGAGCACATCAAACCGATTTGAGACTGCCACCGCATACTCATGAGCACATGTCAAGTCCTTCAGTTTCTCAAGATGAAACACAGTATGGTTACCTCTTGAGATTCTTCTGGACTTGACATGAAGCTTAAGTGTAGCAACAACAAGTCTGTGATCTGTTCCAAAGAACTCAGCACTCCGGTAAACCCTGCAGTTCTGGAGGATCCTCCAACGAGTACTAACGAGGATGTGGTCGATCTCCTTAGCTACCCCTCCGGCATTACTATACCATGTCCAGCGGTGCAGCTCTGGTCGCTGATACCAAGAACCTGCAATTCTCAACCTTCTGGACCTTGCAAAGTTCAGAAGCAGAGAACTGTTGGTGTTTCTGGTACCGGAGCCATGGGGACCAACACACAACTCGTAGCCATCTCTCACAGTGCCAGTAGTAGCATTGAAGTCACCCAAGACAACGAGTGTGTCCCGAGGAGGACACTGGTCTAATACAGAGTCGAGTTTGGCGTAGAACATCTCCTCCTCTTCAGTTTTACGCATCTCGGTAGGAGCGTACACTGCAACAAGAGACAAGAAACCCAGAGTGTGTATTGAGTCAATATTGTCAGATATATACCCAGAGTCAATATTGATATTGACATATTGATATTGATATATTTATTTGGCATTACACATACATCGTGGAGGTTAAAATTGCACAGTACATGAATGCCCGGGTCCATTGAGCAGTGCTCTTAGAGGACCCATGGAAAATGTTTGATTGTGAGCTGACCATAAAAAAAAAATCTTTACTTGTACCCTAACAATTAAAGAAAGCATGAACTATTACACAAGTATAAATAATAATGCCAGGATATATAATAAAACCACTACCCAATGAAATACTAACACTAAACATTATACGTACTATTTATACTCATAAGAACGTTCACAAAATAAAATATATATAATTATATATATATATATATATATATTATTAT
>JACEEZ010017882.1:0-37148 GCA_016584305.1 Chionoecetes opilio
GTAAATTGAGGATGGAACACTTCGAGCCTCATCTATCGTACAATTCGTCTCTGGCATTTGCTAGTATTCACCCCAGTGCCCACCACTAGGCCAGGGAGCACAAGCATTTATAGTGCGGGGCCCCAATGTACACTACGATGTACCAAGGTATGTCAGGCGAGGTTTCCCACTCCAAAAGGGGAATCAAATGTACTTCTGGACAGGAAACCCGCGTTGTGTCCAGTAGAGTAAACGCCTACACAGGCCTCCGTTCGTCCGTGATCAAAAGTCTGTTGGCCTTTGTTGCATGCATGCAATCCTTTTTGCGAAGGTCTATTCCACCATGAACCAGTATTTGCTGCGCAATCAGTCCATGACATGTCAAAAATGTCAATTTTGGCCATGCGGGCCGATCTCAATGCAGTCCACCGGGTACCGGTGCGATGCCAACAGCCGATGAGGTTGTGATCGTATACACGCCGTCTGAGGCAGGAGGAGACTTTGGCTCCATGGTCATGTACTCAATGGCAGATGATGTCCCGAAACATTGAAACTCTGGTCTCCCAGTGCTGAGCCATTGCTCTTCCCACTGCTAAACCCCCTTTGGCGACAGTGGCTACAAATTATTTGACCTTTGAAAAGACCTTCTCATTCACAGTACTGCAATTACCTCTTGGCACGCAGGGATGATTTCTCCACGCTAAAGTTTGGGGGGCATCTGAAGCAGGCCTTCGTCTGTTTCTCATGCCTTAAAATGGTGGGATGAATCGACTGTCTTATATTACCGCTAATCAGCAAACGCTCGCGGCCGACCGTTATGAAGGTCTACACGACTGGGTTCGGATGAAGCCGATAAAGCCAACGCTCGGGTTTGGGAAAAATCGTCGTTCTCCCACCAAACATTCAACGGGCATCCCAGGTACATGCACCGCAAAAAACCTTGATTCCTGGCTGTGGTGTGCCATTTGGGAAAGTACGACCTTTTTGTGACTATCACCACTACCCTAATGGCGGGAAATCACTGAACCTCCCACCAGGCCAGACCGTGGCTGATAACTGTGATTTGGGTCAACAGGGTGTTTCATACGAAACCCCATGCTACTATTTGTAAAGGTCACCACTACTTGTGGTGTTGTGTCCCCAAACTCATGCTACTATTTTGTTTAAGGTCCCCGGCGTGCGTAGCACGCCTGTGACCTTAAAACAGCTAAGTAATACCTAAAGAAATATATTCTCTGTAAGAACACAAACAAAAATAATTTAATATTACAATTGTTCTTTTTCTCATTAAACAATGTCCAATTTCTCATCATACGTCACCTACAAACATACGTAGGTTTAAGACGCCTGAGACCTTAAACAAGCTACGTCATACCGAACATATTGTAATTTCTGGAACAATAACAGCACGAATTTTTTTCCCGCCATAGGGCTTTTCCGGATTTAAAAAACAAAATTTATAATCCTACTAATACGTGTCCAAACACACGGCGTTGGCTTGACCTTAAACAAACTACGTCATACCGAAGATATTTTTAAATTCTGGGAAAAACAAAAAAACGCAAGAATTTTTTTTTTTCTTTTTTTTTTCAAACAACCCAATTCTCAATTTCTATTGATACGTGTCCCACACACTGGGGTTGGCTTTTGCTATAGATTCGATGTTGGATGTTGGTATAGACTCAGAGTATGCTCGTCAAGTAACACTTAAAGCATGATGTACCCTACTTTCCTCGGAAAGACAACAAAAGGAACTCAATTTAAAAAGGTATTTTAATACTATCATAACCATGAATATGTACATTGTACAACCTACAAAGAGCAGACTACGACGATGAAAAAATTTCGAGTTGTTTTGGGCGAAATTGATATTCCAGGTGCTATATTTCCGTGCTCTCTTCTCGCTGACCTGAAGACCTGAGGTGATGGTTGATGTACAGAGGCTTCTAAACCAAGAAAACAGTCACAACAGAGTCTCATTACGAAGTGAGCAAGTGGTAGGGACACAGTACTTACCTACCACTTGCTTACCTCTTGACGAGGGTCTGTTGTGACTCTGTTTCCTTGGTTTAGAAGCCTCTGCACATCAGCCATTACCCCAGGTCTTCTCTATAGTGTTGTCAGCGAGAACAGAGCACAGTAATATAGCACCTGGAATATCAATTTCACGCAAAATAACTCTAAATTCTTCCATCGCCGTAGTTATACCTTCGTAGGTCCACCCGCGGCGACTCCGACTTATCCCCACAATGCACCGATGTAAACAAACCGTGACGTAGTTATGGGTAGGGTCCATTGTTAGGAAAGTGATTATCACCTTTACAATAATTGGAACTACTCTGGCATATGAAGTTTGTGTGGAAATTACCTTCTTTAAATATTTGTTTAATAAGTAATCTAAGTGTTGCGAGATTAATTACAGTAAAACAATCTTACTAATTTTTTTTCTATTCCATCATGAACAGGGGATGTTTTCTGCATACTTTTAGAAACAACAGCAATACCAGAGAAAGAACATTATCGAATTGTTGGTGTCTACATATAATCTTCTAACAAATATTATAACGGCCTTAGTCTATATGGACGAGGACATGATGAAGAAATTGATTGTGGCCATGATAGCCGAGACTGGCGTACGCCACAGTACTGTAGTTTGGTTGCCGCACAAGAGGGAGAATGTAAAATAGATAAAATAATACAGAAGGCAGCCACAAATATTGTTCCTAGCCTGTCAGACCTGATTATGAGGAGAGGCTAAAGATATTGTGGTTGCCATCATTGGAAGAAGAAAGAAAAATAGGTGACTTGATAGCAATGTATGTCAGGAATGGAGAGAAATGACAAAGAGGACATGTACTATGTACGGGTAGAGCCACAAGAGGTCATACGAAGAAACTTGAAGAAGACAAGGTGCTTGAAGGACCTTGAGAAGTAATGTTTTCCCTATCGGTGAATTGAAATGTGGAATAGCAGCACATAGACAATGGGTAATATTTCGGTAGTGGGCTTTAAAAAGTCTTTGGATTCTTACTTACATCATCATGTAGATTTCTTCAATCTGAGTATTTTGACACCAGTGTCCCATTGCGCTAATTGAATAATAATAGCGTTACATGTACTACCGAAAATCTACCGTTATTTCAGCCTGAAACGGTCAAGATAGGTTAAATCAGATTATGTTAGGTTAGGTAGAGGTGAGGTTTGGTTTAGTAACATATGATATCAAGAAAAGACAAAATTTTCAATACTATGACAGTGCGAAACGGAACAAAGTTTGCGGGAAGGGACACCCCCCGCACCTGTAAACAAAATTGATTTCTGACAAAAACGAGTGCCAGATTTATTCAAGACACATCCAAATTATTCAGGAAAACTAAGTTTCGTCTTCAAAATAGGTGAATGCCCACTACCGAAATTTTACCGGATAATGAAATTATTGATGCAAAAAGTATTCATGTTTTTAAAGCTAAGATTGACCAATTGAGAAAGGAGACAAGACCCCACGAGTGTAACACATTTCCCGTATAGTATCACAACTAAGTAAACTAGGTAAATACACCATAGTTCCATGTAGGCTACATATGTACAGTCGCTCCAATGAGTGTATGAATGAGTTTATACACGCAAGACTCGGGTCATTTCCTTCCATTTCCTTTTCCTATTTTCCAATACAGCATCGATCACAGTTTTTTTGACTCCCCGCCCGCTTCCTCTCCATTCCGCATTCCCATCTTAAAGTCTAGACCATGCATGCATTCTTTCCTTCCCCTGGATGGTTGTTATCCAGAGTGCAACTTTCCACCCTCGCTATTCTTCTCCTCTCTCTCTCTCTCTCTCGTCTCTCTCTCTCTCTCTCCTCTCTCTCTCTCCCCTTTTTCTCCCCTCTCTCTCTCTCTCTCTCTCTCTCTCCTTCTTCTCTCTCTCTTCTCTCTCTCTCTCTCTCTCTTCTCTCTCTCCCCTCTCTCTCTCTTCTCTCTCTCCCCTCTCTCTCTCTCTCTCTCTCTCTCTCTCTCTCTCTCTCTCTCTCTCTCTCTCTCTCTCTCTCTCTCTCTCTCTCCTCTCTCCCCCTTTTTCTCTCCCCTCTCTCTCTCTTTCCTTTCTCCTACCTTTATTTTTTATTTTTCTTCTTCCCTTACTGCAACTGAAGCTGCTGTTGATGGTGGAAGTAGTAGTAGTAGTAGTAGCAGTAGTAATTTTAATCATTAATGTAAATACTATACGGAATCGATCGTTCATATATTCCCAAGCATACCCATGTTAGTCCATGAGCCAGGCCAGATATCGGTACCACCTGGGGTGACTAAACACGAATGGTACTAAAATGTTTATAGAGTGACTGTAAATACATTAAGATATGATAGCCTTCCCGCACTGGTAGCTTAGTCTGATTTTTTGTTGCAATGGGGGTGCTACCCATAAAAAAAGATTTTCAGCGTGACGCTCGGGGTTTTCCTCATTTTTTTTAAAAATCAATCACACGATCGTTGCGAAACTTTGGACACCTATGTAGAATTTGATTCTCTACCAGAGTTTTCCTAGGTTTTTTCAAATTTCCTCATATTTGGGATTTACCCAAAAAAAAAAAAAAAAATTTGGGTATTTCCCATAAATCTGGAATAAATCCCTAAATATGGGAGAAATTGAAAATATATTCCAACAGCTCTTGTAGCTAATTTGATTCTCTACAAGAGTTATTCCGATGTATATTTCAAGTTTCCCCATATTTAGGGGTTTATTTCATTTTTGGGTGATTTTTTGTGATATTTTGGAGATAATTTTTATTATTGGAAGGAGCAAACATATGTAGAATGGTTTCCTGTAAATGTGTTTTTTGTTTGTTCATGTAAGGGTTAATGGGATATTTTTTTTTGCAGGTGTGTGCTGACTGTCTGCCGGCATGATGAAAACCATCAGCGAGGAGAGAGCACGGATCGACTGTATCACCCAAATGCTCTGATGATGACAGCGATGCTCGGTGTCACCACAGGATTTGGACTCCGGGAACACATTGCTCAGGGCTGCGAGATCAGGCAGCATGATCCAGTCCTGGAAGCAGCCAAGGGCCTTGAAGAAGGAGGAATACCAACACATACATTATCACCGTAAATGTCGTAGTCTCTTTACAATGAAGAAGTCACTGGATTCTATCCTTGCCAAGGGTGTCAAGATAGAATCAGCAGCGGTCGACCCCAGGAGGAGGGCATCAAGGGATGCCCCTAGTACTAGCGGGTGTATGCCAAAGTATGTCTCTTCTGCGAGAAGTCAAGCAAGTACATGAAAGCAGCAAAGACAAGGGAGCCACTCATCCAGTGTGTTGAGCTACGAGCAGATGAGAAGATCCGCAGAGCAGCAACAAGGAAACTCAACCAGAGAATCCTTGGTTTACTTAGCAGAGACCTTGTTGCTGCAGAGGGTCACTACCACAAGTGTGCTACAAACTCTTCACAAAAGATGATTCCCCAGCGGCCGCCAGGTCTGGTGCAGGTAAAAACAGGAGAAAGCGAGGGAGCACGTACGAAGAGGCTGAGATAGAAGCCCTCGAGGAACTCTTCATGTATATAAGGACGGGAATTATTCCCAACCCAGAGGTACGGGCCTATGATAAACCTCACATCTAGGCTTGAGAGATCCATGATGTCCCGTGGTATTATCCAACTGAAACCAGCGACAAAGAAACATGTTCGCCGAAAGATTGAAACCGGTTTGGGGAATAAACTACGCTTTGTCCCAGATGGAAAAGGAAAGCTTCTAATCTTTTCCACGCAGCCTCTCAATGGACAAACCTTGCCCGACAAGCACACAAAATAAACAAAGATCTGCAAGAAGCAAGAGCAGCTAACTCTGAAGATATCTTAACCAAAGCAGGAATGCAGCTGAGGAATGAGATCAATAAGCAAGATGTGAGTCAGCCATGGCCTCCCGATACAGATCAGAATGTTATTCCTCCAGCGTCACTAAATTCCTGCACACCCTGCTGACAGGAGAGTGTGAGTGTCAAATCCCTCTGAAAGAGCTAAACGTCTTGCCACATCCTTCGGCAGTGACTTGGTCTTTGCTGTTACCAGTGGCAAGACAAAGCCACCCAAGCACGTACTGCTGCCCAATGCTGTAAAGTTTTTGACAGGAAACACAGAACTGATCCGAACTCTGAATCGTCTTGGCCACTGTGTGCCCTACTCAATGTTTGAGGAGTTTCGATACAGCCCTTGTATCCAGAAGCTGGAATGTTCAAAGGATGACATTCCACTGCCAGCAAACATCTACCCTGGTGTGTTCACAACCCTGGCCTGGGATAACATCGACCGACTTAAAAGAGACACTAAGTGGAGCAGGTACTTCTCACAGATTAAACTGGCATTGCTGTCCAGTTCCAGGTTGCAGGCTCTGTGCCAGAGAAGGCCCCTGCCAGAGATTACCAAGTCCAAGATAAGAAGCATCACTCTGACCGCATCAATTCCTGCCAATATAAAATGTTGGGCGGCGGGCAGGGCACCCAGGATTGAGACTGCGTATGTCGACACTACCAAAGAGGTCCAGGATTCAAAGACTAAGAACCATATCTGGCTTCTTACTCGAATGTCAGACCATGAGAACCATCCATCAGCAGTTGGACGGGGTTCAACATCAAAATCCGCAGAGACATTGCAGTGGCCCAGACACTGTAAGCTACCTGCCCACTATCAATGCTCCCGCAACAGAAATGTCCACCGTTAATGAAGTTTTGGGAGCAAACGCATGCCATCATGCAGTCCTTACAGCTTAACAAGATTGTGTGCGTGTTTGATCAAGCACTCTATGCCAAAGCTGCCGAGTTCTCTGGAAACAAGAGAAGTTCAAAAAACATTATCATCAGGATGGGCGTCTTCCACACAATCTGCAATCTCCTCTCCACCATAGGGAAAAAGGTTTCAGGATGCAGGTCTTAGAGATCTGTGTGTGGAATCAGGTGTCATCGCAGAAGGATCAGTGTCAGGGGTGATGGGCGGCCGGAGGACAAAAGAGCAGTGAGACTGCACAAGCTCGTGTATGAAGCACTGATGAGGCTTGCATGAAAGGCTTCCTTCCATGGCTAGAAGAAAACCATTCAAGGGACATACACCCCTCTGGATGGAACACGAAGAAAACAACAGCTTCCCCAGCAATGTGTCTCAGGGAACCTTTCAAGAGCTGATGGAGAGTGAATCATGCACACATATCCTGAAGCTCTTCCAAGTTTATCTTGAGCCCTAGAGATGAACACAACCTCTCAGCAATTCTGGATGTCATTTCCTGGACATGGGTTGAGATCATGCTGGACCTGGTTCGAGCCTCCAGAGAAGGCAACTGGATGCTTCACCTAGGAGCAATCCGACAGATGATACCGTGGTGTTTTGCCTATGACAAGGGAAATATGCCCGATTCCTGACCTATACTATGCCATGATGTCTCGACTGCCCCCTTGAACACCCAGAGGTCCATGAACACTTCATTTCAAGGTGGCTTTTCGGGCCAGACCCGGTAGCAAGAATCCCTTTGGACGGATTCCTGTGGACCAGAAACCCTCGAAGAGACGATCAACAAGACACCCAGACACCAGGGGGCACAAAAGGCTTCAGCCTGAAAGTGGAGCTGTCGCCAGGTACCCACCTGACATCGGAGTATCGCAGCAGATACTTGAGGCAGCTCAGGGGCCATGGTAGTAGGCCAAAAGTATACTGACTTCAGCCACCCAGACCTACAGATGCCCAGGATTAGAAGAGATGAGGCCGATGTCCAATCTTTAGTTCAAACTGATGGAGACCAGCTGGTTGAACCCCTTCAACGCAGAGCAAGGAGATCTTGTCAGTTTTTCAACTGCGACTACAGCACCACCAGAAATGCCAAAGACCTTCTAGGGGCCTACAGAATAGGAGAGGATGCATATCAAGCCTTCAAGAAGAGCGCCTGGAGACCGATACGCCAACTATACAGTTTCATGACACGATGACGAAGACGAAACGAGAACGTTCACTAACATCAGAATGAAGCCACGCTCACAAGGCCATGCCAAGGAGGCTATCTTGAAGGCTGACAGGAACCTATTTGGCCAGATGATCCTTGTTGCTAGAAACAGAAAGCTCAAAATGAGTGATGTCTTGGCTCATCCCCTGGGCCTTTCCATGGGCACTTGCCAGCGGGATGGGTCTCTCCGCAAGACCAACAAAGGGTGCCCTAGCAAGGGAGTTGGAGAGGAATGTTTCTCCTGCAGAGGTGATCCCCGAGCCCTCTGCTACCATAATTGATGGGATGAGCCTGGTCCCGAAAACTGAGGAAACGACAAAAACTTTTTTTACAGCTTGCAGGCCACAGCACTGAGTCACGGTTGTCCATGAGGGTGCTAAGAGCAGGCGCATTGATGTTGTGTTGACGTCTACAAGGAGACATCCATCAAAGATGCAGAACGAGCCAACAGAAGTGCAGGCACAGGGATCCATTTCAAGAACATTCAACCTGGGCACAACATCCAGCAGTGGAGAAAGTTACTCGGTAGTTCCTCCAACAAGGCAAGTCTCATCAAGTTCCTGGTAGAAGAATGGAAAAAACCACAGCACAGGGAGAAGCTCGAGGGCAAGGAGTTGTATGTCACATGTGAGCAGCTCTGCTTCAAGACACCAAAGAGCAGTGGGGAAAAGGCTCCTGAGCTTTAAATCAAGTCAAGAAGAAGCAGACACACGCCTCCTTCTCCATGCACTTCATGCAGCAGAATCTGGGGACAAGTCTGTCATCATCACTGCAGAGGATACAGACGTCATGGTCCTGTGTCTGGGCATGTGCCACAAGATCCCCTCCCACCTGTTCCAGAAGTGCGGGACGAAGAACCAGACAAGATTTTCCTGGATATCACCACACTGAGCCGTACACTGGGAGGCAGCGTGTGTGATTCATTGATTGGTATGCATGCCTTTACAGGCTGTGATACCGTCAGTGCATTCGCGGCCCGGGGGGAAAATGACGACACTCAAGCAGGTGAAGATGGACAAGACATACCAGGATGCTTTCCCCGAACTTGGCGCTCATGGGAAGTGTCTCCTGAACTCTTTGAGAAGCTACAGGAAATCACCTGCCACATGTACCTGCCAATTACCACACACAACTGAGGTGAACAAGGCTTTGGTATGAGCTGGTTCTGTGCGAGACGTGGAGAGGTGGAGTCAAGTCAACTCCCTCCTTTTGAGGACCCGCCTTTCATGCATGCACTACGTGCAAACTACCAGGCTGCGATCTGGAGGAGAAGTCTGCAGAGCCAGCCATTTTTTTGCGAACCAACAGACTGCGGCTGGATGACAGATGAGGACGGCAAGCTTTCTGTCAACTGGATGCGAGGCTCACCAGCACCAGATGCTGTTATGCAGCTACTGTCCTGCAAGTGTGTCGGTCATGCGAACTCCTTAAATGCACTTGCCTCAGCAATGGCCTGAAGTGTACGGACATGTGCAGGTTACAGAATGCCAGAACAAGGCTATTGAAAGAAGAGGGCCCGGGAGCACAACAGTCAGATTCCCAGTCTGACGTAGATGATATTGAGGAGGATTAATTGGCCATAAAGTAAGTACAAGCCCATGGCATGCTTAGTGTGTATTTACAGCACTTGTATTAAATGTGACAATTACTATATTCATTTTAGGACATTTAGGCATTCCTGTCCCCAAATTTGACATTTTAAAATTTTCTGAAATTTTCGGTAGGGTTGTCTATTCAAGAAGTGATAACGACCATTAAGCTACCAGTGTGCAAGGGCTATCATATCAAAACATAAAATAGAGACATGTAGAAGCTAAAAACACCTAAGAGAATTAGTCACCGGGTGGTAACCCATATCCCAAAAAATTTGGGTCTTGGCTCATGGACTATGTGTGTGTGCGTTGGTTTCTCCTCTCTCTCTCCTACTCTCTCTCTCTCTCTCTCTCTCTCTCTCTCTCCTCTCTCTTTCTCTCCCTCTCTCTCCCCTGTTGGTCTTGCATCCTCACTCATACACCTACCCCCTCCTATCTCCCCCCCTCACTGGCAACCAATCTACAAGATAATCTAAACTTAAGCCCCGGAGCTGTTACCTTATTAAACTGTCAACGTTGTGGGTGTAGGACTTAAAAAACCCTAATTACAATACATTAACACGTATACTGCCAAACAAGCCTCTACTACTATCACTACTGCTACTACTATTACTAATGCTACGACGTCATCGTATTACGAGTAATAAAGAGTGTAATGATTGTAATAATATTGATAATTAATAACAATAATAGTCATATTTTCTTTATATACATCACAAAGGACTGGCCAGGGCAAAAAAAGAAGTAAGAAATAGCCCGCTTAAATGCCAGTCTCTATAAAAAAGACAGTAAGAGAATATAATAAAAGGGAGAGGTCATTTAGTTCAGGAGGTGTCTTGTCACTCTCTTGAAATTTTTTTTGTCGTAGAAAGGTGAAAAAATAGAAACAGAATGAGAGTTCCAGAGTTTACCAAGGAAGGGGATGAAAGAGTGTAGATACTGGTTAACTCTTGCATAAGGGAGATGGATATAATAGGGTGATGAATGAGTCGAAAGTCTTGTGCAGCGAGGCCGCGGGATGGGGGGGGAGACATATGCAGTTAGCAAGTTCAGAAGAGCAGTAAGCACAAAAATAACGGTAAAAGATAGCAAGAGAAGCAACATTGCGACGGTGATTTAAAGATTGAAGACAGTCAGTCAGAGGAGGGGAGTTAATGAGACAAAAAACTTTTGACTCAACCTTGTTTAGGGCTGTATGAGTGGATCCTCCCCAAACATGTGAGACATACTCCATACATGTGCGGATAAGGCCCCTGTAGAGAGCAAGCAACTGGGAGGGATAAAAAAATGGACGCAGACGCCACAGGACACCTAACTTCTTAGAAGCTGTTTTAGCAAGAGATGAGATGTGTGATTTCCAGCTCAAATTTTTAGTAAAAGATAATCCAAGAATATTCATTGAAGAAGAGGGGGATAGTTGAGTGTCGTTGAATAAGAGGGGATAGTTGTCTGGAATTTTATGTAGAGTTGATAGGTGAAGATATTGGGTTTTTTAGGCATTGAACAAAATAAGGTTTGCTTTGCTTCAATCAGAAATTATAGAAAGATCAGAAGTTTGGCGCTCTGTGGCATCTCTCCGTGAATCATTTAGTTCCTGTTGAGTTGGACGTCTAATGACCGACGTTGAAAAAGGCAGGGTGAAACCATCAACGTAGGAGTGGATAGGGATTTGAGTTAAACTCAGTAGATCATTAATGAATAATAGAAAGGGGGGTGGATGATAGGACATAAACCTGAGGAACACCACAATTGATATATTAAGAGTAGAACAATGACCGTCTACAGTATCTGCAATAGAACGATTTGAAAGGAAACTTAAGATGAAGGTGCAGAGAGAAGGATATAAACCAAATACAAACTGTAGGAAACCTTATTTAGAATTAAAGATTTGTTCAAGACTATCAAAAGCTTTTGATATGTCACGGGCAACAACAAAAGTTTCACCGAAACCTCTAAAGGAGGATGACCAAGATTCATTTAGGAAGCTAGAAGACTGCACAGTAGAGCGTTCTTTACGGAAACCGTACTGACGATTAGATAGAAGATTATGAACAGATAGATTCTTAAGAATCTTTTTATTAAGTATAGATTCAAAAGCTTTAGAAAGGCAGAAGTCAAAGCTATAGGACTGTATTTGAAGGCTTAGAACGGTCACCCTTCTTAGGAACAGGTTGGATGTGAGTAAACTTCCAGCAAGAAGGAAATGTGGAAATAGATAGACAAAAACGGAAACGATTGACTAGCAGGTGCATGCACAGTATTCTAGAGCAATAGGTGAGACCATAAGGCTTCTGAGGATCTAGGCCAGAAATGGCACGGAAAATATCATCACAAAGGATCTTAATGCCAGGCATAAATAGTCAGGGATGGAGGAGGAGGAGGAACAAGCCCTTCATCAACCAGAGTGGAATTTTCAGCAAAGGTTTTGAGCAAAGAGTTCGATATAGAAATAAATGTGACAACTGTGGAGCCATCTGGGTGAAACATAGGAGGGAAAGATGAAGAAGAAAATTGTTAGAGATGTTATTAACTAGATGCCAGAAGTCACGAGAGTAGTTTGATTCAGAGAAACTTTG
This sequence comes from Chionoecetes opilio, assembly GCA_016584305.1. NCBI lineage: Eukaryota > Metazoa > Arthropoda > Malacostraca > Decapoda > Majidae > Chionoecetes > Chionoecetes opilio. The sequence goes on from JACEEZ010017882.1 coordinate 12,128, forward strand.
ACATTCTCTATGAATAAAGGAGTTTTTGGTAAGTTGAAGAAAATATTTGGCATGATTACGGGCAGACATATAAAGGGCATGCATTTCAGGAGATGGATACCACATGAAGGGTTACCACAGTCACCTTCCCCAGTTTTCCCCTGGTACCGATTTATCAACCCCGAAAGGGAGGATGAACAGCTGTTTATTTAGGCCGCCGAATGTCCTGGCCCGGATTCGAACCAGGGCCCCACAGATTTGTAGCTAGGCACACTAGCTACTGCACCAAGGAGGCGACATACGTCATTTACAGCGTAAAGGTTGTCACAATATTTGTGTATCACTAATTTTTCATGTCTTTGTTTTGTTAAGCTCTATCTTGCCAGTTGCATTTTTCGCAAAGTTCTAAGTTCTAGGGGTGCCTTGAAACTCACCCCTGGCATTGCTCGTGCTCTGTGGTCACGGCCGTCAGTAAAACCGCGGCAATTGATCTACCGTTAATGACAAAAATGTATGATATTATCTGGAAAGACATAACCTGTATAAGAAGAGAGGATGTTTTTGTACATCTAGGTAACCCCTAAGTCTTGTGATAGACTAGAGGTACAGACGATTTCACCCTCGTCCCATGTCCCTGCAAAGGTATTAAACCCATAGGTTTTATATACAAACACAATATAATTAAGTATATAGGTGAAGAAATTGGGTTTCTAAGGCATTGCAGAAAACAAAGTTTGCTTTGCCCCAATCAGGAATTAAAGAAAGATCATAATTTAGGCGCTAGTGGCATCTCTCCGTGAATACCTTAGTTCCTGTTGAGTTAGAGGTCTATGAACGACTTTGAAAAATGTAGGGTAGAATCATCAGCGTAGGAGTGGATAAGGGCATTGAGTTAGACTTAGAAGATGAGTAATGGAAAGTAATAGGAGTAATGAATAATAGAAAGAGTGGGTGATAGGACAACACCCTGAGGAACACCACTATTGATAGCCTAAAGGAGACAACAATGACCGTCTATACAGTAGCTGCAATATAACGGTTAGAAAGGAAACTTAAGATGAAGGTGCAGAGAGAAGGATAGACACCGAATGAGGGTAGTTTAGATATTAAGGATCTGCCAGACTCTCTCAAAAGTTTTTGATATGTCAAGGGCAACAAGAAAAGTTTCACTGAAACCCCTAAAGAAGGATGACCAAGATTCAATTAAGAAAGCTAGAAGGATCGCCAGTATATTGCCCTATACAGAAACCGTACTGACGATCAGATAGAAGATTGTGAGCAGATGGATGCTTAAGAATCATCTTATTAAGTAGAGATTCAAAGATTTAGAAAGGCAGGAAGTCAAAGTTATAGGACGGTATTTTGAAGGATTAGAACGGTCACCCTTCTTAGGAACAGGTTGAATGTGAGGAAACTTCCAATAAGAAAAAAAGGTAGAAGTAGATCGACAAAGACGGAAAAGTTGACCGGCCGGGTGAAAGCACAGAAGCACAGTTTTTGAGAACAATAGGAGTGACTCCGTCAGGACCGTAAGCCAATTCCGAGGATCTAGGCCAGAAAGGGCAAAGAAAACATCATTACGAAGGATTTTAATAACAGGCAGAATATATTCAAAGGTTGGAGGAAAGGAGGAACAAGCCCTTCATCAACCAGATTGGAATTTTTTAGCAAAGGTTTTGAGCAAAGAGTTCAGCTTTAGAAATAGATGAGACATCTGTGGTGCCATCTGGGTGAAGCATAGGAAGGACAGATGAAGAAGTAAAATTATTTAGAGATATTTTTGGCTAGATGCCAGAGGTCACGAGAGGAGTTTTGATTCCGAGAGATTTTGACATTTTCTATTCATGAAGGATTTTTTGGTAATTTGAAAAAAGATTTGGCATGCATGATTACGGGCAGAAATATAGAGGGCATGAGTTTCAGGAGATGGATGGTTACGTTACCGTGTGAGCCGCCTCTCTATCTTGGACAGCGTGAGAACAAGCATTGTTGAACCAAGTTTGACGAGCTTTAGGATTAGAGAAAGTGTGTGGAATGTACGCCTCCATGCCAGTGACAATGACCTCAGTAATGCGCTCTGCACAAAGAGATAGTTCACTAACACAGAAGCAATAATAATTCCATGGAAAATCAGAGTAGTAATGCCTTAGGACCTCCCACTTATCTGAGTTGAAATGCCAGAAGAACCTCTGCTTAGGTGGGTCCAGGGGCGGCACTGGAGCGATAGGAAAGGTGACATAAATAAGATTGTGATCGAAGGAACCCAATGGAGATAATAGTTTTCACAGAGTAAGCAGATGGGTTAGTATCAGGAAAGATCTAGAAATTTGGGTATGTCTCCAGGCGGTCAGGAATACGGGTAAGGTGCTGCACCAGCTACTCTAGGTCTTAGAGGATAGCTAAGTTGTAGGCTTGTTTACCAGTTGGTCAGTGAAAGGTAATGAGAGCCAAAGCTGATGACATTGAAATCCCCTAGAATGGATATTTCTGCAAATAAAATGAGATGTGATATGCTCCACTGTGGATGTTAAATAATTACAATCGAAGATTTTACATAGTCCGAGGAGTTAGTGAGAGATAATACAACACTGATAAATTTAGTAAGAGAGTGACATTGAAGTCGGAGCCAGATGGTGAGAATTCTAAAGATTAAAGACCGTGGCACGAGAGCAAGTGATGTCGTTGCGTACAGCCAGCTTTGGATTGAAAATTAGAATAGAGACAGTAAGAGGAAACAGAAAAGGACTACTACAACTCTATTGCTTCTACTATTACTATTACTAATAGTTATAATGATAATTATAATAATTGTTATTATTGACAATGAATATTAATAATGAATATTATGAGTAATACTAATGATAATGATGATAATGATACTACCACAACTACTACTACTACCTCTATTACTGTTTCTACTACTAATATAACTATTATTACTACTCCTATGAAAATTTCCATTATTATTATTACTGCTATTATAATTCTAATCATAATTGATATAAATTATGATCGCGGTAATAATATAATGGAAATTTTGATAGAAGTAGTAATAATATTTATATTAGTAGTATAAACAGTATATAGAAGTAGTAGTAGTAGTAGTAGTGGTATCATCATTATCATTATTATCATTATTATTACTTATCAATACTTATCATTAGGGCCCGGATAGTTATGCATTTGCATATTTCGTATGCAAATGCATATTTTGCGTGATTTCTATGATAAGTGCATATTTCCTAGATAACTACATATAAATGCATATTTTGGTAAAATATTCATCTGAGCACAAGTGGTACTGGGAGGTGAGGTGAGGTGAGGTGAGGTGTGGTTGGTGAAGTGAGGTGAGGTCACGTCTCTTTAATCTGTCGTTTCCGGTCCTTGGTATCCAATCGTCTCGTGTGACGTAGAAAGGGTGTTCTCAGAATATAAAGCTATGCGGACAGACAACAGGCGGAGTTTTAACTTTGCGAACTTACGCCACCATGTAATCATCAAATGCAACAACAATCTGTAATGTCTGAAAATATGTCAGCCTATAATGTAATACATGTAATATTTATTTTTTGAAGCACTTTCACATATATATGTTAAATACATTATGTATATTGGCGTAATAAACATTAAACATAGTTTCTATAACTATTTTGTTTCCGTATAAACCTGCATCCTTGGCTTTATAAGTGACATTTTGTAGTGCATATAAATGCATATTTGTCCTGTTTTTAGTGACAATTTTGTCCAATTTTTTAGTGCATAATTTGCATGAAATTTCATGGTTTTTTTAGTGCATAAACTATCGGGCCCTACTTATCATCAATATTTAATCATCAATAATATAATTATTATCCAGTTATCTTTATACTATTATAAGTAGTAATAGTAGCTAGTAGATTAGAGTAGTAGTAGTATTGGTAGTAGTAGTAGTAAATAGGTAATAATAGTAGTAGTAGTAGTATCATTATTTTTGCCATCATTATTATATCAGTAGTAGTAGCAGTAACAATGTTTGTAATTTCTTGTGTTAATGGTGGAAAATCGTTTTTGAACATACTAATATTCAATGATATCATATCATTGTATCATTATCATCATGTGTTTTATATATCAATAACATCTTTATCATTATTTAACATAATTATAGTCAAGCTCGCTTCGCTCGCTGGACACCATTTCAGGCCGAAATCAGGTGGTCATATAGGCTTGTAAAGTTTCCAGGAAATTCTTCTTCTTCTTCGTCTTGTGAATACTTTTGTGGGGCAACAAACTATATGTGGGTATGCAGGCGGCAAAGGAAGAAATTGGCGCAGAAACGTTATATTTCGTAACTAACTTCATTTATGTAGGAACTATTCACTATATGAGAAACAAATAAGAGTTAAGTATGTCAAAGATTTGTATTTACAGATTAATACGCGTAAAACTGTTATTTTAGGCTGGCACTGTGCAGGCCATTATTTGAAAAGTGGTGCCATAGTCAAAGTTACAGTTGACGAAAATTGTTTTGGCTTCGAAAGGAATGAAAAAGGCATAATGGGGAAAAAAGAAACCATTGAGTTCATGGAAAATATTTATATGTGGTGTGCGTGGTGTGTGACAGGAAATATGACTTTCAAAAGAGAAGTGTTAATACAAATAAGGATATTTTATGAGGGTGATCTGGCAACTGTGAGGTGGTAGGCAGGGCGGCAGCTCCGGCCGCATTGCTGCCAGATGCAGGCAAATTCCCTGGTTTAAGGGAAATTCAGGTCCACTACAGGGAAACAGGGAAGAAAATTGAAAATATACCAAAAATTATAGGGAAATTCGAAAGATACGTGAGGAATGTATAAACTTTTTGTGTATATTATCTCTAAATTTACTGAGAGCGAGAGAGAGAGAGAGAGAGAGAGAGAGGAGAGAGAGATGGAGGAGAGGAGAGAGAGAAGAGACGAACGAGACGAGAGAGAGACGAGAGAGAGAGGAGAGAGAGAGGAGAGGACGACCCTGAGAGAGGATGAGAGGAGGAGAGAGAGGAGAGATGAGGAGAGAAGTCGCTGTACGTCTCGAAATAGCCGTATACGTTCGTCCGGTTTTCGGCAGTGTCGGTACAGTACGTGTTTTTGAGGTCCTATCTATCTCAGACTCCCGTTGAGTTCCTTCTCAGTTCCCGGTAAAGTTGCCGTACTGATATTGATGTTTGGAAGTCTCTGAAGGGATTTATGTTTACTGTGCTATTGAATGTGACCTGTAGTCATAGTCTACTCCCCCAGCCCAGAGGTGAACCTAGGAATATTTTCGGTGAGGGGGGGCAAAAATGGGATTCGCCACCCAGCCAGTACACAGTAAATCCGCTAGATTTATCGCTAGTCGCTGATGGTAAATTTTTTTCCGCACACGGCTGATGGCCTTTTCAGGCTATGATTTATATTTTGCTGCTGAAACAATAGTTTGGTGTTGTTAGATGACTCTGTTTTATGAATTTCGTGAAGGCATATGCTCGCCAAATCAAGATATAGGTGTACACGGTTCAGGTGGAGGTCCACTCACATCGCTAGGTAGAACCGGTAATAACTTTTTTTAAATGACTTAGTGTATTCTGATTTTTAAAAGGAAGGACATTTCGGAGAGCCCCGGTTGCGCACTGCCTCCAACAAGCCCAAAAGCCAGGCTTACACCAAAGATACACTGATAAATGGGAAAGTGACCCCAAATTTTTAAGTTGGCTGATATGAAGGGTAAAGCGCCCTCTGATTACATGCAAATTGTGCAATTCTGACTGAAAAACTGATAAAAGGCGACAGGGAAATACAGGCTACACAGGGAGATGGTTTGCGGGGGGGGGGGGGAATATAGGGAAATTTTGGCAGCTCGATCTGGCAGCATGGGCAGCTGCTCGATAGTGTTGTTTAGTGAGGTTTATATTTATGGTTATATTTAAGGTAATATCACGCAAATAGAACGTTAACAGTGTTACAGAGGAACAGGGCGTGGGTATGAGTGCCTCGGTATACCATGGGAGTGTATTGTGACAAGAGGTTTATTGTTCAATTTATTCAATTCGAGGACGAAATTAAGAGGGATGTGTGTGCTGGATGTGGCAAAACTTCTGGCCCAAAAACAATGAAAGCATTCCAAAACATACTAGGGGATACTAAGTCGGCCACTTACTACATTTACCTTAGGGAATAATCCACAGGGACAGTGTCTCGATTAGAATGCGACAAGTGCAAATTACTGGTCACAGGCTAAAAAACCGCCTGGAGAAAATCTTTGTTATTTCATTTGCCGTTTTAAAACACGAGCTCCACTGCGATAGCATAAAAGAAATTCTACAAAGCAAGGGATCCCATGAAGTTATAGGCTATTGGGATTAATGGCGCCATTTCAAAAAAGCACAGATTTCATGTCAAATGCAGGACAAAATCGGGAGCTTTTTGTGGGCAGATTCAATGGTATCTTTGCCAGTAACTCTACAGCAAGATGTCGCGAATATTGGGTGCAATGATTGATTGGAGCCCAAGATCACAAAAGAACTGTTTGGGTTTCATAGTACCAGGGTCTTTTCTTGTAAGAAGTGTCCAAGTGTCTCTGGGCAACACTACAGCCTGAAACCAGGCTTTTGGACGTAATCTAGATCCTTTTGTAATTTTATTTTAAGCAAAATCGGGAAGGTGTTGTTACCAAAAGGGTGAGAAATGCAGAACAGAGGACTGGAGCATACAATAAGTTGAAACTTTAGCAACCTCTCCAAACTTTGGCTTTGTCGCTTGGAGGTTTGACAATTTTTTAACTAAGGTCTGCAAGCCTTGTTGATCCTGTTCTAGCAATGTGTATTGGAGGAAACAGTTGTCCATTGAAAGAGTTGTTGGAACATAGGGGTGAAACATTGGAAAGCGGGGCACATGTTTCAACATTTGTACAAGGTAATATCTGGATTAGAGTGTAATGATGAAAAGACGAGTGAACATTTCAGCTTGCCCAAAGTAGGGATATGTTCTTTCTTACGAAAAAAATTAACGTTAGTAACCAATGTACCCCAATCATGATGGTGTGGGTGCTGGGTTCCTAGGAAAATTAATTCTCTGAAAGTGGTTACTGGTATTGAAAACCTTGTGATATTACTGAACAACAGCATTTTGGCAAGAAAAAAGGAATGGAACTTAGATAGGACTCGAACAAACAGCGAGGAATCGAAAAATGAAAACCTCTGTACAAACTGGAACCAGTTTCAAAAACGGAAAAAGGTCTCAAACTTTGGTAGGACATCGAAAAAAAGCTTACAAAACTGGCAATGACTTGACCTAATGTACAAAGGAACTTCTGATATGCTTATCACAAAAGGTTTCAGGGTTTTGAGTCATTCAGGGACGAAGGTTACTGACTCTGGGCCAGCTACAAAGCAAAATGGGACTTTTACCACTGGGTAACACTGGACCAAAAGGAAATCAAATAAGATCGACTGAATCAGATAGGACCGCTCGAATTAAAAGAGAAACTCTGGTGACAAAAGATTTAATCCACGGTGACAATAACCTTCTGACATAAGCTTCTCTAATACCGGTTGTCAAACTATTGAAAGGTATGATGGTAATGGTGCTACTGTTATGGAGCATTAGATGAAACTGAAGTATTTGATGAAGGAAGGAGGACATTTTATGTGACCACAGCAGACATGGCTAGCAAATGAAACATTCTTAGAAAGGTGTAGGTCCTGAAACATGAACCAAAAGATTGGTAGACAAATATGTATAATGAGGGTCTATCAAAGAAAATTCTATTTTAGAAAGTAGGTAAAAAAGATGCATGCACAATAGGTGAATGGAACAAAGAACGACAGTGTGGACATTGCAGGAATCTTGGTTTGTCAGAAAAATAAGGTCCCAAAGACTGGTTTGTGTCAAAAGGTGTAATCAGTTAAGTATAGGGAAAGTGATGTACCTAGGTTTTATGTTGTTAATGATATGATTCCAGGTGGAAGTACCGCAGTGCATAAAAATATTAAATCAGGTTGACATTTCCGCTATATGTTTGATGATCCATACCATAACATTATTCAAGCGTAATAAAAATGGTCTCATGGAGCTTCTGGACATGTATAGCTTTTGAACACAACAGGTTGAACACTCTTACTTGAACAAATAATTCCCTTGCCTAGGGCAGTCTTTGCTCCCCATAATTGTTAGTGAAAGGTCTGACGACAATCACAAAAAAGCAGTTTAAAGCAACAGGCAGTATATCATTGATGCTCTAAAATGTTGGTTCAAAACAATCCAGAGTATGGCATATCATATAACTATGAGGTCACTAATATGAGTACCAGAAAGTGGTGGAACTGTTGAGGGGAATTAGAAGGATAATTGATGATGAAAATTTGCTCGAGGTGTTGAAACCAATCTGTTGGCTTTGATGAAGACGGAGATAGATTGTCGTGCCGTGTTGCTGCTCAAACAAGAGATGATGATGGTGGACATTCCAAGGCCCAATTCCACCGTTCGAGAGAAGCTTTGAGCAAGGGTATGTTAATGAACATATCAAGAAGGCTGTTGATTCCATTCAGGTTGGTGGTTTCCGATGAGTCTTCTGACAATCCAGTCTTGGAACTTTGCAGAGCTCTGAGCCTGCAAGTGAGTTCATGCTAGGTTTTTCTCCAAGACTTTTCATCATCTCTTCCCTGATGGTAAGGTGATTTTTTTTTACTGAAAGCCAAGTTGGGCAATTCAACCTACCTTCATGGACTGGGCTAAACATCTCATGAGGTACGACAGAAAGGTTTGCAAATGATCCAATACTCCACTAGTTGTAACAAATATCATTATGTACCAAAGGAAGGCAATAACACTAAACTCTAGTAATCTGTTACGCACATATTTTCTCATGACCATGAGACACAGGGGTCATTTAAGTGTTAAAGAACTGAGGGAAAAGTTAGACCAAGGTGACCAGTGCCATTTGAAAAAGTTGTACTGTTTTTCTAGGGCATCAAGGGCAGTCAAACACATTCGTTTTCACAGCATATCTCAAAAAGCTATGGCTTTATACGACATCGCAGAATAATTTCAAAAGATGAAAAAAATGTGTCAACTTGTTCTTGACTGTAAGCCCAGCAGATTTCACTGGGTATGATTTGCATTAGGTTACTACCTGCTCAGAGGAGTATTTGAACAAAACTGTGGTGATAAAAGTTTGGGTGGTGACATACCTGAAGGCCAGGATCTGGTTATATTACATTGATGAAAGGACAGAATTACTTACTCCAGGCAAAAAGGGCTGTGCTCGGGAGGGGAAAACGTTGACCATTCGTGAATGAATTCTTCCAAAAGAGGGGTAGGATTTTGCTATGGGAATATGTCTTACAAACCGGAAACTCGGTGGTGAAGACACATAATGAGGAAATGAGTTTCAAAGTAGAGGTGCTATCCATAGGCCACATGGTAGTATCTGTTAAAAATGGCCCAAACAGTTAAAGATATGGATTGGCTGAAATGTTTGTGCCCAGAGTTTCTGACAAAGATGAACATAAGGTTGTGTTAGAAAAAGATGAAGAAAAAAGAGAAATTCTGGCAGCAGAAAGAAAATGATACAGAATTCAACTCGCTATCTGATGGGTATTAAGTGTGATCACCCAAAACTTGGACCCAAAAATGGCCTGCACCATTGGGCACCAAAACTGTCCTGTACCGACCTCTGCAAATGTACTTAGAAAAGAATTTAAAGATGTGAGCATTACCAATGAGGAGCTCTCAAGGCATATTGAACTGTTGGTTAATGTGTAATGTACCCAAAATGTAAAGGAGGATTACTTCAAAATCATAAAAGGTACAAAGGGTTCCTGATCCTGAAACAACCTTTGTCTAGCTGGTAATCCCAACAAGGTCCAAAGTCTTAGGTTTGTCGCAGTTCAAGCATCCTATGGAGTATCATTGGCTATGAGACTTTTTTCGATCAAAATGTTGTTAGATTCTGTAAAAAAGAAAAGCCCCAGGATGAAACTAAACTTGCTGTTTTGAAGGTTGTTCCTATGTTAAAACAACATTCGGTATGGCAAGAAGAAACAACCGCAATTGTTGGTTCATATATGTGAATTGCATAGTTGGATGGCAACACTGATCAAAAGACTATTTCTTCATATGATCAACTTCTCAAGTATCTGCTGAAAATACATAATGAAACAAGAGACCCCAGTCAGGACTTCTTCTCTAGCATAGGCAAAACAGTGTCTCTTCAAAAATCAATGATGATACACCAATTCGGGAAGGTAGCCCACGAAATTTGAATGCCAATTCATAGGTCCAAACGAGAAAATCGGTAAACTGAGTGTTTGTTGAATTATTCAGGGATTGGGCCTATGTCAAAATACAGTAGACACACACGTTATGCGAACTTGAAAGGGAGCAAAAAAGGTAAATAAAACAGTTGCGATGAGTCGGAAAGATATTGGTGACGATGATAATTGCAGGGATGCATACTGGTCCAGAGAGAGCAAGCAATATTTTTCCAAACAATTTGTCAGGATTATCCTCTTAGGTTCAAGTGGGACCAAGCATCCAAAATATATATTCTGAGAGAATCATGTGTTAAATTTCACCAAAAATGGCAAGGTCAGAAAAGCAAATGTTGTCCCTGCTTTCCTACCCACTTTATAGGTGTACATTGTGCACAAAGGTGACACCAAAAAACTATGAGGGCTACTGCGGGCTTGCTGCTCATGGACAAGCCTGGTTGTAGTCTAGATAATGTGTAAGGAGTTTGGCTCTTTGAGGCCACAATTGAAAGAGTTTGTTAAAAACCCGTTTCTGTGTCCAGAAATATCCAGAGGAGTTTGAGCAGAGTCAGATACCCCATGACAGACATGTGCCATCAGCACCAGGACATAATCCTCTTGATGAGTTTACAGTGCGGAGGAGGAACCAGAAAATACAGAGTTAGATGAGTGGATGGAGTGCAGAAATTTGGTAAGATGCATTTGTTCAGGCAGTTGAAAATCTCTGTCAGAGGTTGAGCAACATCCTGAATATGCGAGACTGTTTCCTGAGGGAAAATGAAAGTGAAGTCTTTGAGATGCCAGGTTCTAGGTTATGACTGACTCTGATCTAAAGGATGCCCAAGGTTGGATTGAGGAGAAAAAGAAAAATGCAGTATTACCAGAGGGTGACAGTCAGTTATGATAGTTTGATCCTTTAAAGTAAATTCAAACCGAAGTTATTTACAAATGGTAATTGATTGTGTAGAAAAGAAAGCTGTCTGACTCTAGCACTCCCCCGTTGCATTTAAACATACTGGTAGGGCTGGCTGTGGTAAAAAGCTCTGCTAAACTTGTGTCTCCAAATTCATTGTAGGACGAGCTGGTAAAAAGTTTTGGTAAGGCTGACTCCTACAGGTACAGGCTTGCATTCATGGATTGGAGGTAGTTACCTTGCATTCTTTGTTCAAGCTTCCAGTAAATGTCGGGTTTGGTAAGTATATATCAGATTTCTGGAGAGTTCTTCAGGAGTTACAAATGAAATTTGAAGTCACCAAGGTGACTTGCGATTGCGAAAAGTCAATGATGGCATGTTCATGTATCGGTTGAACATGGACAAACAAAAGATTGCAGGAAATAAAAACAACAATGAACCCTTGGAGGTATTTCCAATGGTTATTATGGGGGATTTTGCTCAACTTCACAGAGACTCGACTCACCCCTCTACGCTGTAAAACCCAAACTATGATTCCATTGTAACTGGACAGTCCTTTGTTCCAAGCTTTTCAAAAAGACCTGTGGTATTAGATGAAATCATTGAGGCAACAACGTGACGATCAAAAAGATTCAGACATCTTTTGACCAAAATGTCCCAAGGTACTTTTGATAGAAAATGACTGGTCTTACATGGGGAAACGTGACCCTTAAACCCGCCCCTCCCCCAAAAACTTCACTCCTGTTGAACAGGAAAAGTTTTGAAAGTAGGCCATCATGTTATGGGCATATAATGTGGACTCGCAAGAGCAAATGTCCGACGGATAGCTTCATTAGGTAACCCAATTGCTGTGTAGAGTGAGCACAACTTGTGTCACAGCAGCTCATCGTAAGACTCTCTTTCAAACCAAGATGGTGGTTTGCCTAAAAAACTTGTTACTTGTCAAAGGTATGGAGGTAATGTTGGTTTGTGTTAATTTTTGGAGTGAAGCTGGTTTAACCAATGTACTAGTAGGTGTGGTCAGATACATAATTATACAATCTGGTGTAAGGCCCCCAAAACTGGCCTGCAGTTGTCCTTGGTTGAGAAATTTCTCAGTTCAAGGGAGACTCCTTCTCTGTAGTGGACATGTGAAACAAAAATTAGTACCAATTTGTCCCATAAACTAAAACATGGGATGCAGGTAAAACCCTTTGCATGAGAACAATGTTTCCAATTAGTTCCCGCATATGCCATCCACAAAATACATAAGAGTTCAGGGCAGAGTCTTGATAGATTCTCATCCAACTTATGATGCCAAAAAGAATTTGCGGTTAGGTCTTACTTATACTGCCATTAGTAGATGCAAAATAATTGAAAACTTGGCATTTCAAAACCATACCCAAATGGCAGAAGGTTCCTTACATTGAAGTTAAAAGATGTTTTCAAGGAAAAGGTTAAAGCAAGATGAAAGAGAGAAACAAAGTGATAAAGAGTTGTGTATTGAAATTGGTGGAGTTAAAAAATTATATTGGGAAAATACAAGTATGACAATTGGTTGGTAGCTGCAATCGGAATACATGACGGAACAAAATAATAAAAAAAGGGACCTCTGGACTAAACCCAATGGGCGTACGGGTGTGCTACTGAAAGGTTCCGTAGTCTACTTCCCTTGTCAACACAAACAAAAACAAAACAAAATTTAAACACATAAATCGAGGCAAAGGTTATCCAAGGTCCAGACATCCAGGAGAGGAGACCATAACCAACATCTCACCAAGCAAACAGGTAATATTTTCAATACAGTATAAATATATGCAGTTATTTCGCTACAATAATTTGAAGTTCAGCCCCTCCAGCACCAAACAATGAGGACACACTGGAATTTGGATATGACTAAAAGAAGTTTAAATGTGCTTCGAGCAGACTGAATCAAGCCAAACAAGAAGTCACACTATTCTTGCTGATTAATTCAACACCAGGCAAACAATAGTAGAGCAAAATTTATGCTGGAGTTTAGTAAATATCTTGATTAAATAAATACCATCCATGGTTTTAATAAAAACAACAAATTACAAGTTAGCCCTTCTTTTCTTTTAAAAAGTAAGAAAGAAAGGGATGGTAGAAGGTTAGGTGGGTTAGGTCAGGTTGTAATAGAAGTATTTTAAGGTGAAGGTATTTAAAAAGTTGACTTTAGCCTGTGCGAGCTTGGACACGTTCCAATCTTTAGTGTGCGTCTAGTTTCCTAGTTTATAATATTATGATTGTTTTATTATCTTTATTATTATTGCTATTATCTCTAGTTATTATATGATATGCCACTTCTTTAATTCTATCATTAGGTACACAGTTTCGATTCATGCCTTCCTTGGCCTATGAAACTAGTTCTTATTTGAATTGTTCGTATATTCCTATGAAACTCAGTATCTACCTAGTTGTATTACCTAGTATAAAATGTAATATAACTAGAGTAAATACGGGGTATATTCCATAGGAATTACGAACGGTGAATTAAGGCAATGATTATAGTTTCATAGCCCCAAAGGCAGAAATCGAAATTTTGTAATGATAGAAGAAATGAGTCAATAATCATATAATACTAGAGATAATAGCAATAATAATAATGCTAATAAAACAACCTTGTGTATGTGGTAGGTGCGAAAACAGGCTGTGGGTGGCTGTTTAGGGCGCGGAGGGATGTTATGGTGGCCCATTGGTGGAGGTGCCGTGGGAGAGGAGCGGGTCTACGGGAGGAGATGAGCGAACATTTGCAGACAAAGAAAGGAAATATGAAAAAGTGGATGGGCATGCCCCATCCCAAGTGTATATGGAATCTTTGGTGCGGCTGTACATGTACCTATGGGTTAAAATAAATATCGGTGCATATATGCGTGAAACATTCTGACACTATGGAACGAAGAAACTCGAAAAAACATAGTTGGATACCAGCTCCATAGGTGTAGCCTGATGGCAGGAATATGCCTGTATCACCATATAGTGTGATAAGGTTAACAATGAGTTACTATTTTGTTTATATATCTGGATATATTGATACAGTGTGTGACGTTGTGAAATTCCACATGGGAGACTATAATTATCGCAGGTAACGAATGTAACGACAGTTCGATGTATGCTTGTATTTGGCTTTATCTGAGTTGGACGTTAATGCGGCCATGTAACGGCAGGTTACGTGGTAATTGCCGCCACACACTTTAACCCCATATTGTCCATTATCATTTGACAAAAAATACCACATATGAGAGAGAAATTCACATCACCTGTGCAAATGAAACGTGGGCAAATCTGCATGAAACATAAAGCATTAATTGGTAAAGGTATAGTCAATAATACATTTTGTGTCATAAAGGGAATCTAAAGAGGACAATCTCATGCTTTCACTACTATATTAACCAATAAATACTTGTATATCCCCGCCTGCAGCCAGGACCGCATGCAGCCGTGAAGGCAGGATGCCACAACGTCCACGGACATAAAATATTACGTTTAGATTGTTACGCAAAAGGTGAACAGTTATATACCACACACTTGGGCGAGATTAGTTAAAACCTTGACAAACTGCAAATAAAGGTCTAGCACGTATCATTGCATGTTTAAATATATGTCTAATATATTGCCATTACTGTGGTCTAGGGGTCTTGCGGTTGTAACGCATTATGCAACTAAGGGACAACGAATATGTGCAGGTGTGGATACAGGCAGAAAAGGAAAAATAATGGGACGGTAACACACAGAGAGAGAGAGAGAGAAAGAGGAAGGAGAGATCGAGAGAGATGAGGAGAGGGGAGAGAGAGATTTTAAGGGGCCGGCAACTGCGGGGTTATTGACGCAGAGAGATGAGAGAGAGAGGGAGAGCGAAGAGAGAGTGAGAGAGAGGAGAGAGAGAGAGGACGATCACGGGGCGAGACCGACGAGAGAGAGAGAGAGAGAGAGAGAGAGAGAGAGAAGAGGGACGTCGAGATGAGAGAGAGAGAGAGAGACCATGGTTTATCACGCTTCGAGGGAGGGACCCCAGGCTACTCGAGGGGAAGCTGAAAGTTTGGGGGACATACCCTTCCATCAGGGATCCATCAAACATCCTGTGGGTGGGGTTGACTCCAGGCTCCGCTTTGACCGCCACCTGGAGGACAGTGGCACGGCGTAAGCCTCCATGAGTGTGATTCTCCTGCGCACGAGTAAGGCACCTGCTCGACGCTGAGGGCCTAATGCTGCTGATAAGGCCCAAGTGAGGCCTTCATGGGCTACAGCCTCTCACCTGGATGAAGTAGTGCCCAGTGACCCACTGTCAGACCTTGACAAAGTCGCAGAGGCGTGCTGAGCGCCCATACACCCAACGATCGACCAATATCACAGAGGAACGTCGCCCGCGGCAACCAGTGGCCAGCAGCAGCAGCGGACACAACAACATCAGCTGCAGCTCCAACAACACCAGCACAAACAACAAAACAACAACGACTACAGGGCAGGAGCAGGGCGGGATGATTTTTTCCCCCCCCCCCGCCATTCCAGCTTGACAGCATGGGGCACCGGAGGAGAGTCGGTGCCCCACAGTGTTGCACAAGGCCCAGGTGTGCAACACTCTTCCCACCTGCAGGACTTCGGGTCCCGTGGAGGAGGTCAGAGCGCGCCTACGGAGGACGGTTAGCGTAGGGATCTCCTCGAGGCCCCGAGGACCCACACCGTGAGGGCCAGCGAGGCCTTTACTTGGGCCACGGCGACATGTGGAACCCGTTCACGGTTGAGGTGGCATGTCGTGGCCATGAACACCCAAGCAGGTAAAGGTGGCGGGACCACAGATGGTGACGCTTAAATCCGCCTTAGTGCCCGTATAAGGTAACACAGTGTCGTGCAATAGTGATACATAGTGACACAACACACATAGTGACACACATGACACAGTGACACAGTGTACGTGTTAAATAGTGTTTTGCGTTGTGAAAAGTGCCTGGGACGGGACAGGTGACCTCAGTTCTGTATATATATTTAGTTCTATCCTATAGGCATAGCTTTCAGATAGATGTCCCCGGGACAGGAGACATCTTAGCTTCTGCCATCCATTGCCTTTCAACAACCCCCCTCCCTTTTTTTTTTTGCTATTTGTCCCCATATAGCCCCATGTATACCATGTCAGTTGTGTTTGTTTTACAATAAAAAATTAAAAACAAAAAAAGAAAAAAAAGAGGACCTGCTGTTATCGCTCCGCCCCCAAACATAATGTGGGCTTACGGACCATCTGTTCGGGAACGTTACTCGAGGACTACGACACGCTTAAAAAAGTCTGAAACAAGCGTTGTGAGGTAAACAATTTGTAGGCCGGTTCGAACTCTTAGAACACCCAAAATTCAATATGTATCATTTCCATTCTATCATCACCCAATTTCATGCATTACCCCAACCCTCCCATATCATCAGCTACTTGACTGAATGTTTACAGTATTCATCGGGACCCCTATGCACAGATACTTGTTTTACTATAGTTAAGTCTAAGACAAAAGTCGTGTCACGTTTTGCGCCGGAATATGAAAATTTAACTCATGAAAACATATGAAAAACCCTACACGCAGTTACATGCTCGGGTGGCAAGCATGAATCCTTCAGCTACTGTTCAGATTAGGGTTCAAAGCTTTCATATCTGCCGCCGATGTGACTAAACAAACCAAGGCGTATTTCAAAAGTTCAATAGATATTACTGCGTTGAGGTTTCATATTTATTCGATGTGGGATGCGAAAGTATATTCGGCCCAGCAATGTCGTCGGACATTTCATGTTTACACCTGAGCCATTGAAGGCCACATACACACTGGCAGGAGTATGGAGAAGTAGTCACAATGCATCAACCAGTGCGGTATGGCTTATGTGGCGCCATGGCGAACCCTACCTTCGCCCCCCCCCCCCCTTCCGTGTTACACACACAAAAGAAAAGTAAAAAATTCAAAACATAAATATTTTATATCAAGATACTAGAAATAAAATAAAACAATCCGTAGCATTTCAAATAATGCAACAATTATGAATAATATTATATAAGAACCATAAATATACAACATAGATAAACAAAATAATGAAAATGAAACTTATGTTATATACATCATAAAAACAAAAAACAAAAAAATAGAGAAAAATTGTGGTTTATTTATACAAATAAAATAGAGAACCAAATTACTATAGATAGTAATTATAACATTTTAAGGACAGGTAAATGTAGAAGGCTCCTCATCACTGACTTGTGCCAGAGGGTGCTCCAAAATATTTCAGAAGTGCAATGAATTACAATGAAAATTATTTATTTTATAGTTGATGAATATATTTGTTGGCACAAAAAAAACACAACAATTAACAATATCTTAAACTCTCAGAATCGACGGATTACCATACAGCATATTGGCTAATTGAAGGCATGGTATCCCAACAAGACTCAACATATCGCCAAATAATACACAATATTAGCATAATATAGACCAGGGGTGACCCGGGTGGGGCACCCATAGCCCCCTTTGCCAAGGGGCTATGCCCCCCCCCCGAAATTTCCATCATAGTAAGATATCAGAATATACTTAACAGTCGGTTAAATAAATGGATCACTGAAGATCCACCACTCCAACTAACTTGGGGTGACTGATCTTCATGTGGGTGAGAGTGGTTTAATAACCCAGTTAGGATAGGTTACGCAAGCAATGTCCAGCGTTAGGTTAGTGAACTAGTGGGGGGGGACGGGGGGGGCCCGCCATCAGCTACGTCCTGATTAGTATTGCTCAAAAAAAAATTTTTAAAAATGGAGTATTGTGTCAGATGTCAATAAGTGGATAAAACGATGGCAAAACTGGGGTGGCGGCACCTTCAGGTGGTAAAAGTGGGGTGCGGATCTTCCTGTAACCAAAAAAAATAAGTACAGGTTTAAGCGATGTGATCGCGCACCTGACCTGTGAACGCTACCTTAATTTGGTCGCACACAATGATTCGAGTAATGCACCTTGGACAGGCATCTAAACACTACCAAAACTATTATTTCAGCAACTGAATTAAGAAAATAGGCTGAAAAGGGAATCGGTGATGGCGGGAAAAATTTACCCAATCCAGAGGTTAGCGATAAATCTGGCAGGTATCTTTACTATATACTGCTGCGAAAAAAAAAATGTATCCCCCCCCGAAAAAATTCGGGTGCGCCCTTGATTCAGAAGTCTTTTAAGTTATCCTACAACATTGGAAATTTCTCTTATAGTTCAGAAAACCTAGGATAGTCAATAAAAAGCAAAGGGAAACCATATGATGTGACCTACAAATTAGTACTGGTGTTAATAGTTGTAATGCGCTTTTGTGCAGGCTACACACATTGCAAATTGCATGATGCATGCTATTTAGGCCTATTGTTTGAATTATGAATGCAATCGGCAATGCATATCAAATATATCGGCATATGCAACGGGGATTAATTTCGCCCTATGTGTAAAGCATAGCAACACAGGTTAAATAACCATTGCGTTATATAGCCCATTTACTACCTACATCACATATCATACTGAGAGATGACATAGACTCTGCATACCTTTAATCTCTTCTGCGTTTCTCCTCATCTTATTTTAAAATTTTCCTACACAGGGCTCCTGAAGGCTATACCTATTGCTATCCATTTTGTTTTGCACCGCACACCTTAACGGTGTCAATTAAGACTAAGAGGACTAGACTAAATCTATGGAATAATGGAAGCGACTGCAGGAGCCAACACGCTGCTCAAAGCTCTGCGCACCATCAGCTGGTTTTTTTTTTTTTTTTTTTTTTTTTTTTTTTTTTTTTTACATCTTGGCCTATAGCACTGTAGGCAATGGTGACCCAGCGGTTCGGTGGTAGGCCCTGGAGGTTCCCTATGAGGGCTGTGATGGTGCCCTCGCCCTTGTGGGCAGGCAGGATGAGATAGTGACGCCTGTACTTAGAGCCTCATGCCGCCCCCTGTGTCCTCCGATGCACTCGCAATCCAAGGCAAATTAATGGCAGGGCATGTGGTGTCTAGGCACTCGGACGGTACTAAAGGTTTTGGTTTTCGTCGGGGATCGAACTCGGGTCAACCGAGAACGCCAGTCGGGACGCTAACCACTCGCTACCGCCCGCCAACTTGCCGACATTAGTTCCAAGAATCTTACAGTCCACTACCATGAATTTATCTCTGACATATTACTTCTAGAGCTTTTAAATACTGTTTTTTTTTTAATATCATTAGTTTATTATTATTATATTATAAATCATTATTATTATTTCATAAAGTAATTTAATTTTTTCGGGGCATCCATGCGCCCCCTCGACGATGCCGCCCTGGGCGGAGTGCCCATGCGCCCATGCCTAGGACCGCCCACTGCATTCCCCCTCCCCCCCCCCAACCACCAAGGTGATGAGGGTGGTATGATCCCCGTTATGAAAAAGGAGAAAATATTGAATGCACACGTATTGGGTGTCAGTAAGAGCACAGTGCTGGGCATGGTGGATAAAGCGACATGAGGAGGAACGGACAACAGAGACCGTACCGTTAAGGTTGCCCTAGGGTCAAACATAAATGCAAGGGACCAAGCAATAACAACAACTATGGAAGCTCAAACCAGTACGCAGTGCCCATGCAGTTAGGGACACACTAGCTGAACCCTCAAATATGGGAGTGCAAAAAAAAAAAAATCTTAGGAAAATTGCTTCAAAATTCAATAGAATATTGGATAATAATAAGAACTAATGGACCCGCTTTACTCACACCTAAAAAACACGGGGTATTATGAAGCTTGGATGCAATAATAGGATACATATCACTGTACTCATATTCTTTGTGCTGAGAAATGCACCATAAATGAAATATATGGCTTTTTTGGGCCAAAAATATCACAACAAGGCGGAAAGCGCTTTGGTTGTTGTGACGTAGTTAACCGAAGACTAGACACAGTGAAATCATATCAACAATCACTTGAAGGAGGATTACTGGTCATCTTGCGGTGATTTGGGTAAATGCAAGCTTGTGTGGTGGAGGTGCCAGGGGTACATAGGTGGACATGGAGCGGCGTCCACAACAGCTGGTGTTTTGCTCTGTGTTTGGCTGGGAGACGTCACAACATGGCGCCAGTCGTTTTAGAGCGTATACATTTTCATGTACTTAAAATAAGAGATAAGAAGATAAGAAGTCCAAGATAAGAAGCATCACTCTGACCGAATCAATTCTGCCAATATACAATGTTGGCGGCGGGCAGGGCCACCCAGGATTGAGACTGCGTATGTCGACACTACAAAGAGGTCCAGGACTTCAAAGACTAAGAAAAAACCATATCTGGCTTCTTGTAATCGAATGTCAGACCATGAGAACCAGTCCATCAGCAGTTGGACTGGGTTCAACATCAAAAATCCGCCAAGAGACATTGCATGGTCCAGTAAACTGTAAGCTAACCTGCCCACTATCAATGCTCCCGCCAACAGAAATGTTCCACCGTTTAATGGAAAGTCTTTGGAGCCAAAACGGCTGCCCTCATGCAGTCCTTACAGCTTAAACAAGATTGGTGTGAGTGTTTGATCACGCACTCTATGCCAAAAGCTGCCGAGGTCTTCTGGAAAAAGGAGAAGTTCAAGAACAATTATCATCAGGATGGCGTCCTTCCACACAATCTGCAATTCTCCTTTCCACATAGGGAAGAGGTTTCAGGATGAAGGTCTTAGAGATCTGTGTGTGGAATCAGGTGTCATCTCAGAAGGATCAGATGTCAGGGGTGATGGCCGGCCGGAGGTCAACAGGAGCAGGGAGACTGCACAAGTCCGTGTATGAACACTGATGAGGGGGGCCTTGCCCCCAAATTTTTTGGGGGGGAAAAAAAAAAAAAAAACAAAAAGGGGGGGGGGGGGGGGGGGGGGGGATTCCTTCCATGGCTAAAGAAACCATTCAAGGGACATACACCATATGAGGAACACGAAGAAAGACAGCAACAGCTTACACAGCAATGTGTCTCAGGGAACTTTAAAGAGCTGATGGAGAGTGAAATCATGCACACATATCCTGAAGCTCTTCCAAGTTTTTATCTTGGACCCTAAGAGATGAACACAACCTCTCAGCATTCTGGATGTCAGACCTGGACCATGGTTGAGATCAGCTGTTGGACCTCGGTTCGAGCCTCCAGAGAAGGCAACTGGATGCTTCACCTAGGAGCAATCCGACAGATGACACCGTGGTGTTTTGCTATGACTAAGGTGACTAAGCCCGATGCCGGAACGAACTACTATGCCATTGATGTCTCGACTGCCCATTGAAACTCCAAGGAATCCATGAACACTTCATGCAAGTGTGGCTTTTCGGTCCATGATCGGTAGCAAGAATGCCCTTTGGTAACGGAGTGTTCATGTTGTGTGACCAGACCATCTGAAGAGAGACGACTACAAAGACATCCCAAGAGCACTCCCAGGGGAGCACAAAAAGGCCTTGCTACTGAAGGTGGATCTGGTCGCCAGGTACTTCTACCTGCATCGGAGTATTCGCAGCATGATACGTTTGAGGCAGCTCAGGTGGCCATTGTAGTAGGGCTCCAAAGTATACTGACTCTTCAGCCACCCAGACCGACAGATGCCCAGGATTAGATAGAATGAGGCCGATGTCCAATCTTTTAGGTCACCTGATGAGACAAGCTTGGTTGACCACGTGTTCAACGCTAGAGCAAGGAGATCTTGTCAGTTTTTGTCATAACTGCGACTTACAGCACTCACAGAATTGCCTAAAGGACCTTCTAGAGGCCTACAGATAGGAGAGGATGCAGATCAAGCTCAAGGAAAGCGCCTGGGTAGGACCGATACGCCAACTATACAGTGTTTCCATGACCCATGACGAAGACTACAACGGAAGAACGTTCACTACATCAAGAATGAAGCAATCTCACATAGGCCATGCCAGGAGGCTGTGTCTTGATGGCTGACAGGAACTATTTGCCAGAGATGATCTTGTTGCTGAGAACCAGAAGCTCAAATGTGATGTTCTGTGCTCTCCCCTGGGGCCTTTGGCCATGGCCTTGGCCAGCGGTGATGGGTCTCTCCGAAAGACCCACAAGGCTGCCCTAAGCAAGGGAGTTGAGGGAATGTTTCTCCTGCAGATGGTACCCCGAGCCTCTGCTACCCTAATTGTGGGATGAGCACTGGTCCAGAATCGGAAGGGAAAACACAACACTTTTTTCAGCAAGCTGCAGGCACCGCACGGATCCTGTTAGTCTCAGGAGGGCTAAGAGCAGGTCGCATTGAGTTGTGTTTGACTTCTACAGAGGGTAGACTCCTCATCAAAGTGGCAGAACGACCAACAGAAGTGCAGGCCGGATCCATTTCAAGACATTCAACCTGGGCACAACTCCAGCACGTGGAGAAATGTTACTACGCTGTTAGTTACTCCAACAATGCAAGTCTCATCATTCCTGGTAGAAAATGGAAAACCACGCACAGGAGAAGCTCGGGGCAAGGACTGGATGTCACATGTGAGCAGCGCTGCTTCAAGATCAACCAAAGAGAATTGGGAAGAGCCCCTGAGCTTAAGTTCAAGTCAAGAAGAAGAGCAGACACACGCCTCCTTCTCCATGTGCATCTTTCATGCAGCATGAATTTGGTACCATGTCTTCTTCATCACTTGCAGAGGATACAGAACGTCATGGGTCCTTGTCTGGCATGGTGCCACATGATCCCATCCCACCTGTTGCCGAAAGTGCGGGACGAAGAAAACCGTCACGATTCCTGGATATCCCACACTGAGATCCGTACACTGGGAGGCATAGCGTGTTGTAATTCATTGATTAGGTATGCATGCCTCTTACAGGCTGTGATACCGTCATGCATTCCAGCTGCCGGGGAAGAGACGGACACTCAAGCATTGTGAATATGGACCAGTACATACCAGTGATTGCTTTGCCACGAACTTGGGCCGCTCATTGGGAAGTGTCTCCTGACTCGTTTGAGAAGCTACAGGAAATCACCCTGCTCACATGTACCTGCCATCATAACCCACACAACTGAGGTGAACAAGCTTCGGTATGAGCTGGTCGTGTCGAGACGTGAGAGGTGAGTCAAGTCACCTCCTCCTCCGTGTGAGGTGACTGCCTCTTCATGCAGGCTACTACGTGCAAACTACACAGGCTGCGATCTTAGGAGAAGTCTGCAGAGCCAGCCTTTTTGTTTACGTAACCCAACAGATCTTGCGCTGATGACAGATGCGGACGGCAAGCTTTGCTGTCAACTGGATGCGAGCTCACCAGCACCTACTGCTGTTATGCAGGCATACTGTCGCTGCAAGTGTGGTGTCGGTCATGGCGACTCCTTAAGTGCACTTGCCTACGCAATGGCCTGAGTGTTGTAGCGGACATGTGCAGGTTACAGACATGCCGAACCAAGGCTATGAGAAGACCGGTGCACAACAGTCGATTCCGAGTCTGACGTAGATGATATTGAGGAGGATTATATTGCCATAATAGTAAGTACAAGCCCATGGCATGCTTTATGTGTATTTACAGCACGTGTTATTTAATGTGATACTTACTATATTCATTTTTAGTACATGTTAGGCTTCCTGTCCCCAAATTTGACATTGTTAAAGATTTTTGCTGAATTTTCGTACAGGGGTGTTCTATGCACGGAATGATAACGAACCAATATAGCACCAGTGGTCAAAAATAGGGCTATCATAATCAAAACATAAACTAGAGACGTGTGAGCAAGCGAAAAACACTATAGAATTAGTCACACCCGGGTGGTCACCAATATACCAAAATTCGGGTCTTAAGCTTGGCTGCATGGACTTTATTGTGTGGGTGTGTGCGTTGTTCTCTGTCTCTCTCTCTCGTCACGTCTCCTGCGTCCACTCCCTCCCCTCCTCTCGCCTCTCTTCTCCTGCTTCTCTACTCTCACTCTCTGTTGGTCTTGCGCCTCACCATACACTCCTACCTCTCACTCGCTCTCCCCCCCTCACTGGAAATCGCTCTACAAGATAATCTAATCTAAGCCCCGTAGTCTGTTACCTTATTAAAACTTTCATACGTTGTGGGTGTATGACTTAAAACCATAATATTCATACTTAACAACACGTATACTGCCAAACAAGCCTCTACTACTATCACGTACTGCTACTACTATTTACTAATGCACACCGTCATCGTATTAAAACGAGTAATAAGAGTGTAAGGATGTAATCATTATTTGATAATAATAACAATAATAGTCATATTTTCTTTTATATACATCCAAAGACTGGCAAGGGCAAAAAAGAAGTAGAAAATAGCCCGCTTAAAGCCAGTCCTCTATAAAGAATAGACAGTAAGGGTAAATAGAATAAAAGGGGAGTAGTCAATTTATTCAGAGAGTTGTCTTGTCACTCTCTTGAAATTTTTTTGTCGTAGAAAGGGTGTAACAATACAGAACAGAAATGAGGAGTTCCAGAGTTTACCAAGTGGAAGTGATTAAAGAGTGAGATACTGGTTAACTCTTGCATAAAGGGAGAAATGGATATAATAGGGATGGAGGAATGAGTCGAAAGTCTGTGCGAACGAGGCCGCGGAATGGGGGGAGACATATGGCGTTGCACTTTCAGTAAGAGGCAGTATAGCCCAAAAATAACGGTAAAACTTAGCAAGAGGATAGCCACATTGCGACGTGATTTAAAGATTGAAGACAGTCAGTCATAGGAGTGGATTAATGAGACAAAAAAAACTTTTGACTCAACCTTGTTTTAGGGCTGTATGAGTGGATCCTCCCCAAACATGTGAGACCTACTCCATACATTTCGGATAATGCCCCGGGAGAGAGCAAGCAACTGGGATGGATAAAGAAATGGACTCTACGCAGACCGCCACAGCACACCTAACTTCTGTAGAAGCTGTTTTAAGCAAGAGATGAGATGTGTGGATTTTCGC
>JACEEZ010017883.1:0-17927 GCA_016584305.1 Chionoecetes opilio
GGAAGCCGTGTTTAAGTTCCTTTTTCCAGCTTTTAAACACCTGACTATATCTTTTCGCATTTCAAAGTCATGAAATTGACTTTGAAAAAATTGAATGACTGAAAAGATATCATATAATAAAATTAATATAAAAATGAAATATAAGATATATAATATGAAAAATATATACAATCAGAAGTGAAAAGCTGGAAAAAAAACTTGAAACACTGCAGCCCAGATACTTGAAGAAGCCAGTTTGAAAATTTTCCTGAAAAATATTCTTAGTGAGACACACAAACTGACACAATGCCAAGTTTTCATTCCAAATGACACACCACAACACACATACTTCCAAATGACACACACTTCCAAATGACACACACACACACACACACACCACACACACACTTCCAAATGACACACCCCACACACACCACCCACCACACACTTCCAAATGACACACAACACTTAAAAATGACACACACCCCTTCAAATGACACACACACACACTTCCAAATGACACACACACACACCACTTCCAAATGACACACACACACACCACACTTCCAATGACACCATACACACACACACACTTCCAAATGACACACACCACACACACACATTTCCCAAAATGACGCCACACACACACACACTTCCAAATGGCACACACACACACACTTCCAAATAACACACACACACACACACTCCACACCCGCCCTCGGGACCCACCTAAGCGGAGGTGTTTTCTGGCACTTCAACTCAGCTAAGTGGGAAGACCTAAGACCGTACTACTCTGATTTTCCATGGAATTTTTACTGCTTCCATGTCAAAGACCCATCTCTTTGTGCAGAGCGCATAATTAAGGTCATAGTCCCCTGGCATGGAGGCGTACATTTCACATACTTTCTCTAATCTTAAACCCCGGGTCAACCTTGGTTTAACTCTGCTTGTTCTCATGCTGTCCGAGATAGAGAGGGGGCTCACAAACGGTACCGTAGCATCCATCTCCTGAACTCATGCCCTTTATTTTTCCCTGCCCGCAATCATGCCAAATCTTTACTTCAACTTACAAAAAACTCTTTCATTCATAGAAAATGTCAAAATCTTTCTGTATCAAATTCCTCTCGTGACTTCTGGCATCTATCTAATAACATCTCTAAAAATTTTTCTTCTTCATCTTTCCCTCCTATGCTTCACCCAGATGGCTCCACAGCTGTCTCATCTACTTCTAAAGCTGAACTCTTCGTCAACATTTGCTAAAAATTCCACTCTGGCTGATAAAGGGCTTGTTCCTCCTTCCCCTCCACCCTCTGACTATATTATGCCTGTCATTAAGATCCTTCGGAATGATGTTTTCTTTGCCCTTTCTGGCCTAGATCCTCGGAAGGCTTACGGTCCTGACGGAGTCCCCCCTATTGTTTCTCAAAAACTGTGCTTCTGTGCTTGCACCTTCCCGGGTCAACTTTTCCGTCTTTGTCTATCTACTTCCACCTTTCCTTTTTGCTGGAATTTGCTCACACCCAAACCTGTTCCTAAGAAGGGTGACCGTTTCTAATCCTTCAAACTACCGTCCTATACTTTGACTTCCTGCCTTTCTAAAGTTTTTAAATCTATACTTAATAAGAAGATTCTTAAGCATCTATCTGCTCACAATCTTCTATCTGATCGTCAGTACGGTTTCCGAAAGGGGCGATCTACTGGCGATCTTCTAGCTTTCCTAACTGAATCTTGGTTATCCTCCTTTAGGGGTTTCGGTGAAACTTTTGCTGTTGCCCTTGACATATCAAAAACTTTTGATAGAGTCTGGCACAAATCTTTAATTTCCAAAATACCCTCATTCGGTTTCTTTTCTTCTCTCTGTACCTTCATTTTAAGTTTCCTTTCAACCGTTATATTGCGCTACTGTAGACGGACTTGTTCTCCTAAATCTATCAATAGTGGTGTTCCCCAGGGTTCTGTCCTATCACCCACTCTCTTTCTATTATTTATTAATGATCTTCTAAGTCTAACTCAAGCCCTATCCACTCCTACGCTGATGTTACTACCCTGCATTTTGCAACGTCGTTTATTAGACGTCCAACTCAACAGGAACTAATGATTCACGGAGAGATGCCACCGAGCGCCTAAATTCTGATCTTTCTATAATTTCTGATTGGGGCAAAGCAAAACCCTTTTTTTGTTCAATGCCTCAAAACCCAATTTCTTCCCTATCTACTCGACAAAACCTACCAGATAACTATCCCCTCTTCTTCAATGACACTCAACTGTCTCCTTCTTCTACAATAACTTCTAGGACTATCCTTTCTAAAAATTTTGAACTGGAAAACTCACATCTCATCCTTTCTAAAACAGCTTTTAGAAGTTAGGTGTGCTTTGGCGTCTGCGTCCTTTTTTTTCTCCCTCCCAATTGCTTTTTTCTCTACAGGGGCCTTATCCGCCCCTGTATGGAGTATGTCTCACATGTTTGGGGAGGATCCACTCTACAGCTCTCCTAAACAGGGTTGAGTCAAAAGCTTTTCGTCTCATTCAACTCCTCTCCTCTGACTGACTGTCTTCAATCTTTAAAATTACCGCCGCCCAAAGTTGCTCCTCTTGCTCTCTTCTACCGTTTTTTCATGCTCACTGCTCTTCTGAACTTGCTAACTGCATGCCTCCCCACTCCCGCGGCCTCGCTGCACAAGACTTTCTACTCATTCTCTCCCTATTCTGTCCATCTTCCTAATGCAGGAGTTAATCAGTATCTTTACTCTTTCATCCCTTTCACTGGTAAAATCTGGGAAATCTCTTCCTGTTTCTATTTTTCCACTTTCCTATGACTTAATCTTTTCAAAAGAAGAGTAACAAGACACCTCCGAACTAAATTTGGCCTACCCCCCTCTGTTTTTATTTTATTCTCTTACTGTCTTCTTTATAGGGACTGGCAACTAAGCGGCTTTGTGTTACCCATTTTTTGTTGTGCCCTTGGAAAAAAAAAAAAAAAAAAACCCGCTTCCAAATAAACGCACACACACAATTTCCCAAATGACACACACACAACACACACCACACACACCCCACACACCACACACACCCACACACACACACACACCACACACACACACTTCCAAATGACACGCACACACACCTTTTAATGTATTTCTGCCCTAGTTGATTTAAGGATTATTAATTTTTTATAAGTCTTTGGGAACCAAATATACCTCAAAACAAATTTTCGATTTTGATGGCAAGAAACTTTATATCATGGGGGGTTTTTGAATGCCGGGGACAGTTAGACCTGTTTATCTAGGTGATTTCAGTCGCGCGTCGCCAGAAGCGCGACTGCAAAGGCAATGGAAGTCTATAGGTGCGTTCGCACGTAGTCGCTTGTCACTGGCTCATGTGCGTAACTTGAGATTCCCTTGCTGTCGCACGCTACAAAATTTTTTCCCCTATATGTATTTTCACTAATAAAAGCGCCCAAATCAACTACATCACACCTGTTTCACCTGCCCACAGTCCTCAGGGGGGACAGATCAGGGCAGGTCATAATTAGCAAACACTCCATCACCCTATAAAAAGGGAAATGTGTTTAACTATAAAGGAACTAAAAGAAAAAAGTAAAAGATAGACTATAAATTTTAATTAACGATAAAATTATATTAAAGAAACTAATGATCAGTAATAAGGAAAAAAAAGACTTAATTTTTTTTTAGTATTATTCATGTTTTAGAAAAAAATGTGTCAATTTACTAGTGAAATAATAAAGTATAACTGATTAGAAAGACTAAGGGGACCTTGGCTTGTATTAGCTAGGGTATCTATATATAGATAAATACTTTATGAAATTTGATATAACTTTATGAAAAGATTAGCTCACCTTATTGATGTCACTGGTGGCGGCTACTGGCGAGGTAAGAGGGCGGGAAGGGAAAAGGGCTTGTACCAAGAGTCATGATGGCGGTCGAGCGACGAACGACCGACGAAGGGTACCATGAGACGGATTTTTTTTAGAACGAGAAATAAAGACGACCCGGGCGGGCGCGAAGACACCCGGGGTACCCGTGTCTTCGACCGTAACCTACGACCGTCGTCGTTGCTCTTTGTTCCAAAAAATATCCCTTTTATGGTACCCTTCGTCGGTCATTCGTCGTTCGACCGCCATCATGACTCTTGGTACAGCTAGAGTACCTTAATAATATAGATACAGTGGCCACAGTGGATGGTCGCAAGGCTGTGCTTGCGAGGAGGTAAGGTCCTGTGGTAGGATTGCGGCGCCTGGTTTGTGGCGGCCGCGTGGATTGTGGCGCCCGATGAGGCGGCCACTGTAGTGTGCCTGTGAAAGGTACTGGGGTTGTGTGGGGGTTCTGTAGCGTCTCCCTACGACGGCCGAGAAGAGGGGCGGGGTTGTGACGTTGCATTGGTGTCAGGTGTTGTAGATTTTGTAGTGAGTGACCTTGCAACTTGTACTTTGAGTTACTTCATATAACACCGTGAAAGGACCCCTTGTGTTTTGTCTAAAACCGTTCCCCCTGAGTGTATGAACAGCCAGAGAAGAGAACCCAGCCTGGTAAGTCTTCAATTCCTAGCACGAGCCCTGTTTACGAGCTACGCGTCCCCCCTTCTGTCTTAAGCACCTGCCTGCTTCCCTGCATCTCAAGAGAGCAGCCCGGAGTAGGTGTAGCTGAGGATAGTGAAGGTAAGAAGGGGGAAAATGCAAAATGAAAATATACGAGTTTTACATTATTCATGGCGTTATAACGAGGATTGTTGGCAAAATAGAAGCATTCGACCACAGGTGTCCTACAACATTCTACTAAATACTGTAAAGGAATGCTTCAAGCGGGTGTATGGGTAAATATTACCTCCATGTATGCAAAGAGAAAGTAATATTTACCCATACACCCGCCTTGAAGCTCTTCTACACTACAGTATTTAGTAGAATGTTGTAGGACACCTGTGGTCGAATGCTTCTATTTTGCCAACATCCTCGTTATAACGCCATGAATAATGTAAACTCTTATATTTTCTTTTGCATAAGCCTATATGCTGACCATGACAGCACTTAATTGTAGCTGGTTTGTAGGGAATAATGGAAAATAATCAAGCCCGACACCCCGAGACCCGACATTCTGAGCTGCTGGGAAGTTCCCAGACGGCCACCAGATGGCAGATCGAGCTCAGTGTTCTCTAGAATCTAGAGTATACCGCAGTGACTCTCCCCCAGCCGTGGATACATCAAAAGTCCCGCGTCCTGGAGGTCACCCTTACCCGCCTCCGACTTCTTCTTCTTCTTGTGACCTTGGTCGCTTAGTATCGCTTCATAGGTCCTCTTCCACTTCGTCTCCTTCGTTAACAAAACTTGTTAACTCTTCCCCTGTTTATTTCACCTGGGAAAGACATTTTTGATCAGTTTTCAATCCTTTGATTATCATCCTAATTCATTGTCTATTTTGTGTTCTGATCTCCCAACACTGCGTTAGGAACACTTTGGTGATTTTACAATATTTTCATTTTCCTTTCTGTCCCCATACAGCCCAAAAGGCCCCCATCCACGGTGCGATCTGGTCGTACGACCATGGGACAGATCTGGTTGGACCCAAACCCAGATTGGATCGTGAGTGGGGTGATTTTGGTCTGTCCGACCGACTAAACAGCTGGTCGAATGCGACCAAGCAGTGTTTGGTTTTTAGATCCGACAGATCATCCGGTTCAGACCAGTTCGCATCGTGCGTGTGCTGATCGTGAGGCCAACCGTCTTTTTTAGGTCCCTTAGAGCTAGTGCACTAAGCTATTAGATGGGAAAAGATCCCCCACCCGGGGAAAACCCGGGGTATACAGGCCACCAATGCCCACATCTGGTTAGGTAACCAGGCTACACTCAGATCTGAAAGAAAAAGAAACACACGTCTGGCAACGCCGGTGCCAACCCTGCTGAGGCCGGTGGTCCGCCCCGGCCTGGAGCTATCATTTCTTCTTTTTCCCTTTCATCGACTCAACACCTGCTGACGTCTCCTGTAACACGTATTGTTTTCTCTTCAGGCTGGTATGGTGAGCACCTGCTGTTTTTTCGTATTTACGTGGGTGTGTGTGAAGTTTTTACCCATTCATGCTTCGTAATCCTTCTATAGGGTTCACGGGCATGAGTGTAGTTTTTTCTTCATCCCTGGTTTGGGCCCAGCTGTGTCTCAAAATTATTTTTTTTCGGCTGGTGTCTGTGTCTGTGGTGTTACGCTTACGCCCCAGGGCGCGGCTTTCACCCTTTCTCCCCTGGGCCTTGTTTCCCCCGCCCGGGCGTCCCTGGCCTGAACACCTGTACGGTTTCGTCGTTCACCCAGCCACGCCCCACCCCCGCCCGGACCCTCCCAAGGGCTGGTGCGGGGGTTGGTGGGTTTCCCGGTCTGCCCCATGTGAGCTGAATTGGCGGGGGGTTTTCGTCGTTCACCCAGCCACGCCCCCCACCCCCCCGGACCCTCCCAAGGGCTGGTGTGGGGTTGGTGGTTTCTGGTCTGGGCCCAAAAGTGAGCTGAGATGGGGGGGATGGTTACGTCGTTCACCCAGCCACGCCCCACCCCCGCCCGGACCCTCCCAGGGCCGGTACGGTGTGTTTGGTATTCCCCCCGGCCTGCCACGTGTGAGCTGAATGGGCGGATGGTTTTCGTCCCCTCTCCCTGGTGCCCACCCACCCCGACCCCCGCCCGGCCCTCCCTTGGGCCGGGAAGGGGGGTTTGAGTGGTCCCTGACTGCCATGTCGACCTCCTCCCCCCCCCCCTCCCATCCACTTTCCTGGGGGGCGGGGCAGTTTCGTCTGGCGATGCAGGTGGGGTTTGGGGGCGTTTCGTGTTGCGTCTAGTCCCCTTTCCCTCTCACTGTTTTACCCTCTTTTTCCAGCGGATCAATTGTGAGGCCCAGGGCTGCTCGGTGTCCTTTAGGTCCCGAGGCCAAAAGCTCTGCTTTCCCCGCACGCCCCGTGCCTTCTGTCGGACCTCTTTCGTCCCGCGATTTTCCCGGGATGCTGTGGATGGCTGCGGCTCTCCTCCCGGAGGGGGGTGTGCCCTGCCTTACCGGCGAGGCCTATTCTGACCTCAAGGGTTCCCCAAAGGGGAGTGGAGAAGGCGCGGGGAAAAGGTCTTTCTTTCCCCCATTTTCATCGTACCCAAGAAGACTCTTCGAAGGGGAGCTTTCTTGGACCTCAGCCGCCTAAACGGATTTGTGCGCAACCACCGTTCCGTATGGGTGACCTTGGCCCAGGTCCGCCTTCGGCTGAGGCAAGGGGACTGGATGGCGTCCCTCGATCTCAAGGACGCCTACTGGCATGTCCCCATTCATCCTCGGTTCCCGGGGCTTCCTGGCCTTCCAGGTGGGATCGGACCCGTGGCAGTTCACCCAGACTACCCTTCGCCTCTCCATCGCTCCGAGGGTTTTACGCGGCTCACCCCGGTGGTGGCCTCAGCTGATGGGTCTGCAAGGGTGAATTGCCTCATGTTTTGGACGATGGCTGGTTGTCCGCCCTTCTCAGGATGGAAGCGGTTCGCAGTGCTGACCGAGCTTTTGGCGGTGGCGGGGGAGATGGGGTCCTAGTCAACAAGGGGAAAGTCCGTCCTTACCCACTCTCCCCGCATACTTGGGCGGGCAATGCAAATGGGACTTCCCGTGCGGCCTTGCGGTCGCATCTCGGGGGTTAAATGCGGCAAGCTTCTCAAACGCCTCTTCCGGGCCTCGGATGTCCGTTTTTTGTAAGGGAGGCATTGGGAGTCCCTTCTCGGCTCGCTCAACTTCCGGCAGAGAAGGCACTTCCCCTAGGCCGCCTTGTCTCCGTCGCCTTGTCCGGGTGGTGAACACAGCCGTTACGGGCGACCCCGCGACTTGCTCCGGCCCGTCCCTCCTGGGCCATCACATACTGGGGGGACGAAGAGGTTTGGTAGAGGGGCGTTTCTCCGCGTGGACCGGGTGGCTTGACTCCGCCCCCTACTGTTCTCGTGATGTCGGATGCGTCGGGACGTCGGGGGTGGGGTACCCAATCTCCGACGGCCGGGCAGGGTTTCGGCGGTTGGTCGGGGTGGAGCGCAGACTCCACATCAAACGTCAAGGATGCTGGTCCTCGTCTCTTCATCGAGCGAACCCTACCCAGAGGGGACGGCTCGCTGCTTCGAGATGGGAAAACATGTCGCGGCCCCATGTTCGCCCACCAAGGGACACCAAATCCGCCCTTCTGTTGTTCCCTTTCGGAGCAGAATTTCGGCCTGGCGGACACGTTTTCCACTTCATACTGTTGCCAGGTTCCGCCGGGGAAGTGGGAATGTGTGGGCGACGCCCTATCTCGCTTCCGGGGCTTCGTCGGTGGAGTGGCAGCTTCGCCCGGAGCGCTTTCGGGCCCCTCTCTTGTCGGCGGTGGTGCAACTCGGAGTTGGACCTTCTTGCGTACCGCCGCTCTGCCCAACTACAGGCCTTTTTGCCGAAGGGGGGACCGGACAGCTGCGGGAGGAGCCGGACGTCCCTCAAACGGAAGACTGGCAACAGGTGGCGCCATGTTCCCTGTTTCCGCCTCCCTGCACCAGTGTCCTCCTGAAGGATGCAAAACAAACTTCGTTTCCTCAGGGGCAAGGTGACATGGTGGCCTCCTCTTCTGGCCGGCGCAACCGTGGTTCTCCGAAAATGAAGGCTGGTGTCCCTCCCCGTTCCTTAGGGCCCTCGCTTTGTTGGGGAGCTCCCGGCCAGTTTCTTTCCACCTTGAAGCTACACGTCTGGACAGTTTCTCCGTACCTCTCTCCGTCGGACGGTCTAGGACGTGGGTAGCGGAGGGGACATGTTGGGCGGACTCGCCCCGTCTTCTAACGAGACAGGTATCAGTCTCACTGGAAGGCCTTTCAGTCGTTCCTCAAACTCCAAGGGCCTCCACGGGACGTATCCGAATACGGTCTGCCTGGATTTCTCTCCTTCTGGCCCACGACCGCGGGGAGGTCCTCCGCCTTATTTCTAATCCACTCACTGGCGGTCCTGGCTGACCCCCTCAAAATAAGAGCTGGGGTTTGTCATGGGACCGGCGTTCTGTGACCTGTGAAGAGGGTTGCTCCACCAAAACCCCTTCCCCGTCGCCTGGCCCCTTGGTCCCTGGAGAAGTTCTCCGTTCCGAAGGGCGACCAGTTTGGGCGCGACAGTGCCGAGTCCTCGCTCCTTCAGAGGCCTTGTTCTGGTGGACCTGGATAGGGGTTTCGGGCTTCTCAGTGAGGGCGTGACCCCGTTTCCCCCAGTGGACGACCTTCTGCGGGACGGCTCTCCGTGTCTTCTCTCCCTCTCGCCCAAGGTGGCTGGGTAAGAAAGAGGCGGCAGGACCACCGTCTCAAACCGGTCATCGTTCCGGCTTGTCTGTGGGGACGCCGCACACCCCTTGTGCCCGGTTTCGGCCGCTCCGGGGTTACCTGGATACGTCCGAGCCCTGGGCGTGTGACCTGCAGTTCCTGTTCCGCGATCCTGTCACTGGTTCGCTCCCCCTCACCAACATGGGGAAAAAATGGGGGGGGGGGGGATTTTTTGGGGCCGTCCGGACGGCTTCCGGGCGGTCAATCCGAGTCGCGGATCCGGGTCACGCCCCTCGCGCCCATGACTCCGGGGTTGTTGCTGCGTCTCGGGGGCTTCTCCGCACCTTCCATGGAGAGGGTACGGGAAGGGGGGACAGTGGGAGTACGGCCTCGTGCTTCGTAGTTCGTTACCTGTCCCAACTCCGTCGTGGACTTTCCCCTGTGTTGCCGGGACCCCTCGTCGGAGGGGTGGGGTGGTGGACGCCGGGCCTCCCATTGACGTCTCCGCTGATCGGGTGAATCTACTAGGTGGTACGTTTTGTTCTTGTGCAGTTGCTCTTTTGCCTCCCGCGGGGGTGGGGGCTATTGCCCGTCTCCAAGTGGCAGATAGCTTAGTGCACTCAGCTCTAAGGGGACATAAACTGACAGGCTTTGAAGTAGGAAAAGCCTATTTGGGTCCCTGACAGAAGCTAGTCACTGGCCTTCGGCCTCCACCCTTCTTCCCCACAAAGTTTCAGCCCCTCTACCCGGGGATGATTATGGGATGTTATGATAGCTCCAGCCTGATGGCGGACCAACGGCATTCAGGCAGGGTGGAACGGCGTTGCCATAAGTGTGTTTTTTTTTTCTTTCAGATTGAGGTGTAGCCGGTGACATAACAGATGTGGGTATTGGTTGGCACTAACTATACCAGGGGTTGCCCTGGTGGCGATCTTTCCTTATCCTAATAGCTTAGGGCACTAGCTTGTGCAGGGACCCAGAAAACAGGCTTTCATATCAAGCCGTCAGTTTCGCCACTGACAGTGTCGCGAGAGGGTACCAAAATGAATTGTTCTTTGAAAACAAGCACTTTTGGACATAATTCATGCAATATATAGAAACTATGAATGTTTGTGGGAAATAAAAAGCAGGTTAAATAGATAAATATAATAATATAAAATGGCTTATAGTCCTCTTCCATTTGTGCCCAAGCTGCATGAACCAGGTTTCTTCAGTTCAGGTTGGGTTCTGGTCAGGGTCGGGTTTCGGTGTCACAAAAGGAACGCAAAAACCCGTTTTTTGTTTTACAAACAGCTGCTCAGGGGCGAGGCATTTAAGAGAGAGAGAGAGAGAGGAGAGAACGAGAGAGAGAGAGAGAGACGAAGG
This sequence comes from Chionoecetes opilio, assembly GCA_016584305.1. Lineage (NCBI taxonomy): Eukaryota > Metazoa > Arthropoda > Malacostraca > Decapoda > Majidae > Chionoecetes > Chionoecetes opilio. The sequence continues at coordinate 10,620 of JACEEZ010017883.1, forward strand.
AGAGAGAGCGAGAGAGGACGAGGACAGAGAGAGAGAGAGGAAGAGAGAGAGAGAGAGAGAGAGAGGAGAGAGAGAGATGAGAGGAGAGATAAACGACGAGGGCGAGAGAGAGAGAGGAGAGAGAGAGACGAGAGAGAGGATGACGAAGAGGAGAGAGAGAGAGAGCAGGAGGAGAGAGAGCGAGAGAGAGAGAGAGAGATAACCAAGAGAGAGAGAGAGATAACGAGAGAGATAACGAGAGGAGAGAGAGGAGAGAGAGAGAGAGAGGAGAGACGGAGACGAGAGAGAAGAGAGAGAGAGAGAGAGAGAGAGAGAGAGAGAGAGAGATGAGAGATATAAACAAGAGAGATAACGAGAGAGAGAGATAAAACGAGAGATAACGAGAGAGAGATAAACGAGAGAGAGATACACGAGAGAGATAACAAGAGAGAGAGAGAGAGAGAGAGAGAGAGAGAGAGAGACGAGAGAGAGAGAGAGAGAGAGAGAGAGAGAAGAGAGGTAGCGAGAGAGATAACGAGAGAGAAACGAGAGGAGAGAGAGAACGAGAGAGAGAGATAAGAGGATATAAACCCAGCTTAGCTCGCTATGTGAGGGATCATATCAAGTTAAGAATCGCGGGACGCATGGGCCTCCACAGGCATGTATGGCCTCTATTATGCCGTCTGACATCCTTTTTATTCACGACTCGTGCATGCGGCAAACCCTTCCGTCACGATAAGAGAAATAGGGCCCAAGGCGGACCATGTTTGTTAGAACTGAATAAACTCTACCCAAGCTCCCACCTTCAATGTGAGTAAGAAAGTTCACGGGTTTTGCTGAGTCACTACGCGCATTTGCCTCGGACCCAGGTTTTCGTGCGCAAAGGGAACGCCCTGACTCTTGGGTTCCGTGCGAACTGATTCTGAAATGTCGCAAATGGCAGAGGGTCCTTATGAAGTATTGGTAGATAAAACTCAGTGAGGCGGACGGGAGCGACAGTGAGGCTAATGTTGAAACACAGTAAAAAATAAATAATAAATGAGAATTCATAATTAAGTTGTTACGGAACAGAAATAAAAAAAAAATAACTGCCTCTTCTGATATCTGGTGCGACAGTGCGGATGATGTTACGCTCCTTAGCTGTGGATCCCGTACCATCAAACGTAATTTCTCGTTTGCAGAGAGCCATCATGAGAAACATCCTCCGCCGTTTTTTATCACCAAACTAAACTAGTCTTGAGGTGCGGTGGGTCGTCTAGTGGGGGGTGGGAGGGAAATCCATCTCGGATCAGGTCTGCGCCATCAGATCGTACGACCAATCGTCCGTTGGGATGGGGCCCATACCACCGTACCACAGGGCCCCGTCTTTCTGCTCTAGTCGCCGTCACCACGCCTCTCTGCAGGACTATTACTATTGATGATATAAGCTTTTCCCTCTGATCCTATACTTGTTGCATTCCACACTGGACATGTTCTACAGGTTTTCTTTCTCTCCTACCTGCAGCTACAATATGGTTCTCCAGGTTCCCTGTCTCCGTGACTACCAAGGTGCCTGTTCTTGCTTTATAGAGTAACTTACTACCCCAGTCTCCACATGCCAGGTCACCCCCTCTGGTTTCGTTTCCCACTCTGTACACCACTGCAACGTTGATTTCCTGGCCACTCCTTCCTGCCCATTTAACAAGACCATATTCTCAATCTTTCTTTTTGATATTCTATTATCTCCATCCTGTTCCATTCCTCTCCTTTTCATCTCCTACGTTCTTCTACCAGGTGGAACCTGATCTATTTCCTGGAGATATTCTTTTGACCATCTATCATCAATAAGTCTTTCAATTTCTTGTGGAACAACCAGGTTTTCTTTAATTATCTTTCCCTGAAGGTGCTCCATCCTCATGGCTCTAGGCCCCTAGTGCTCCTACAAGATCTGTCCCCATCTGCCTTACTATGTTCTGATTCTTTTCCAAGTGCATGATGTCTCCTTCCCTGTATGAGTCACTTCTGACCCATACAGGCAATGGGGTACACTGGGTAACAGCACACCCCCTTCTATAACTCATGCCTACCGCATATTATTAATGACTCTGTTACACATTATAATCAATGCCTGTAATCCTCCTTGCCTTGCCTTCATTAAGTTTCCTCTGCTTTTCACCGCCTATCACTTCCTTGTTTACTTCCATTCTAGGTATTAATTTCTATTACTTCTAGGACATTATTTGAAGAACCACTGACTCTATCTTCACTGTTAAACTCATACTTTACATTTCCTTTCACCTAAACTTCAGGGTCCAATTCCATTCCGATGTGTTGCTAAGCCCCGTCCACACTACCACTCACCACCGTCGGGCGCTTTGCCGTTCGAACAGTGTCGTATCTCAAAAAGTGGCAGTGTGGACACGATTGCCGACGAGTCAAAAATAACATTTTTTTAACCGTCGGCGCTGCCGCCAAACATTCAGAAGGTTTAATATTGGGCGGGCATGTCCGTCACTCACGGGTCAGCGCCAAACACATGCTTCAAGTTATCGGCAGTTTTCACTTTTCAAATTTATTTTTGCATTGCTATGTACCATATACCATCAAAACCCAAGAAAGTCAACTGATTACGAGTATGTAAATCAAACATTAAATGGGAAGAAAATGGTCGGGAAATGCAGCGAGTTTGAAGACAAAAAAGTGAGAAAAATGTTTATACACTTTCTTTTGCTATATTTGACAACTTATGTTCAATATTAATTAATCGATATCTAAGATTTATATAAGACAACAAAAGGAACTCAATTAAAAAGGGTATTTTAATATATCATAACCATGAATATGTACAACCTCAAAAGAGAAGACTACGACGATGAAAAAATTTTGAGTTTTTTTTGGCAAAATTTGATATTCCAGGTGCTATTTTTCCCGTGCTCGCTGAAAACTTTAGAGAAGACCGAGGGGGATGGTTGATGTGCAAAGGCCTCAAAACCAGGAAAACAGTCACAGCAGAGTCTCTTTAAGAAAGTAAGCAAGTGGTAGGATAGTGGGGCAGCTTAGGTAGTGGATGGGGACATGCGGATAAAAGCCACCAAAATTTTATCACGCAATCTTCAGGGTCCCAGCTATGATTCTATAACCGGCGCCAAGCGGTGGGACCACTCTTATTTGAAAATTTTCTTTATATGTGAAAATTTTTTTTTGAACATTTTGGGAATTTTTTTTTTTTTAGTTTTTGGGAAAAATGTTTTTTTTATTACAGAAATGAGAAATATAGTCTTTCCGATCATTTTGGTGTAATTGTTTTAAAATCGAACATCTAGAAGTATTTTAAAACAATATTTGAAATTAGGTGTCTCGGGTGCATTTCCTCAGCATCTAAGCTTCAATTCTAGAACCGGCGCCAACGATCCGAACAGCAAGATGCATGCACAATGGACATTTAAAATTTTTTATTTAATTAGATGCAATTATATTAAATCTGCTATAGTTGTAATCATATCTGCTATATGTTCCCAATTTGCCTTATATTGTTTTTTCCTTGTGTTGCAGGTTTGAAAGAGCAAGACTTCATGAAGATGGAATGGACACAGTGATAATTTGCCAACAAACTACACCTAAAATCCCTGCGCGGGCCCCTTGAATGCACGTGGAGCAGACACATCACACCGGCGGCCTATGCATCATTCCTAAAAAATGTGGCTCACTTCAGAGAACTGAACTCGTTGCCGGAGCCGCTGCATTTCGGCAGTGATATCACTGTGGATGACCTCATCAGGAATCGTGCACAGTGGCACAAATCCTGTCATTTCACAGTTCAATTCAAACAGAGTGGAAAGAGCAAGAAAGAGGGATAGAGATGTTACCCCTGAAAGTGGGCACTACTGAAAGGCAGGCGCCGGCGGCCTCGCCAATCGTTCGAAATGACCATCTGCATATTTTGCAACTAAGCAAGACGGATCATGCATGAATTTAGAACTCTGGGCGCAGATGATAACGTCAGGTTTATGGCCAGCGATCTGCAAGAGACAGAGTTAATGGACAGGATTTTGAAGGAGCCGGTGACCTTATTGCACTGGAAGCAAAGTATCATCTGGTTTTGCCTCGTTGGTCTTCGGAATCGCCATGGGTTCTCTAGTGGGGCCCAAAGAGAACTTTCCAAGGATCAACCTGCGAATGTGAAGAAGTTCAAAGCAAGAGCTTTCGCAGAACTCCTCACAAACATTGAAAACGAGATAGAAGAAGGTACATTTTGCTTCAAGTTGGCCTCATTGAGGCATCTCTACGTGACCCCGCCTCGCAGAACTTGGTTTTACTAGTGAAATCAACAAGGGCCGTTTTCAAGGAGCAAGTTTTGAATCACTTCCCCCACGGCCAAGAGCAAAGTGCCGGGAAAGAAGTGATATCGTATTTGAACAAGGAATGCAGGGAATGCTGAAGCAAGCGTTAAAACTGGACTTTGAGGGAGATGCTTGATTTTGGCGAAAGCTGCCAGGATTGTACGAAATGAAATCTTCAGCTCAAGCGGGTTCAACTTTGTGGTGCCTTCCCCAGTGACTGCCACAGAAGACTGTCCCGACCCAACTCAAATCCCTATAACCATGCTGATGAAAGGGGCTGATCTGAAAGACCAGGGACACAGTGGATTCACAAGCCTGTCTCACAGCTTCACAGGTCATCCTTTAAAAACTGCAAGAAGACCCAAAAAGCGTGCGCAGAGAGCCCCAAGGGACACACTCGACTCGCGGCGTGTGATTGGAGAAATCTGCGGCCAACACTGTGCAAAAAATAGAAGAAGTGGGACAGGCTCAGTACGACAGCTACAACGAGGCTATCATCACTGAACGAAGGCAGTCCATCCATGAGCCTGTGAAGAGGAACTCATTGGCCTCTCTTCAGATCATCATCCAAGGGGAAGAGGAAGCAGTCAGATGGTGTTCCCTGTTGAAAGATGATGTTGTCCCTCTTCTCTCGTCGTACATAGTTGCTCAGAAAGGGATACAGATAGGAACTTCTTCCAACATGAAATCATCCGCACCCCTTTCTCTATCTGAAAGAGGAACACTGCGCCAAGGAAAAGAAGTCAGACCTCATTGGTATCCTTGTGGAAGGGAAAAACAAAACTCTCAGAAGGAACCCCCCCCGTTTCTGGATGCAAGAATACTCGACGGTGCTGCTGTGGTGTATCTGGCTTCCTCTTACTAATGTTACCACTTCAATGACTACGCTAATGAGGTCTTCATCCCCCACATCCTGAAGCTTCTTGAATCCTGCAGAAGAGTCGATGTGGTCTGGGACAGCTTACATTGCCAGCAGTATCAAGGAGTCAACTAGAGAGAAAAGGGGGAAAGGTGTACGAAGAAAGGTCGGTGGTCCAAAAGAAGGTGGCCCCGCAAAATGGCCCGACCTTTCCTCCGGGATCCACAAACCCAAGGAGGAGGGGTTTTCCAGTTTTCCCTTTTAGACAAAGTCGGGCCAGTGACTGGCCAGACGGAAAGGGGGTCTTCATAACATCAGGCACAAATGTAATTTAGCAGAGGTTCAGACCACTCCATGCCACGATGTGACCACGAAGAGCCGATACAAGGATTGTTTGTTCACCTGAAAGATGCGTGGACAAGGGATGCACCAACTGTTTGGTACGCACTGTCGACACAGACGTCGTTCCATACTGATAGGAAAGTACCATTCCCTGACCCCGCCAGCATCAGATGGGAGCCATCTGGGTAGCATTTGGAACTGGAAAGAAAATTCATGTACCTGGATATCAATGCCATATGCCATGCTCTGGGAAAAGATAGTCAACGGATTGGTATGTTCCACAGTTTTACGGGCTGCGAACAACTTCCGCCTTTCTTCGGCAAAGGGAAAAATCAGCATGGGGAGGCTTGGAATGGGCCTACGTGGGGGGTGACGGGAGGCCTTCAACAAACTTCAGAATCACCCTTACATGACTGTTTACAGTGAACTGCAAGCATTCCGTTGCTCGAGCGCTTTACGTGATCATCTACAATAAGACGACAACTTTTGGACTCTGTGTGAACGAGGCACGTAGGGAACTCTTCTCACAGAAGAACAGGCCAATGGAAAAGATTCCCCCAACGCAAAAAGCCCTTCTGCAGCACACACTGCGCGCCCGTTACCAAGCTGGAATCTGGGCAACCAGTGATCCAATGTGAGCAGAAGCCTCCAACCCCAGAGGGCTTTGGATGGACTCTAGAGAGTTTCAAACGAGACCTGGCGTCCTGTGTGGTCCAACCTGCCTGTAGATCTCAGGCCTTTCAGCGAAAATGGTCAAGTGTGGCTGCAAAAGCGCCCCGTGCGGAGGACGATGCTCAATGCAAGAAGGCGCAGTGGAAGTGCACCCAACTATGCAGCTGCCAATGTGAATAGCTTAGCCGAGAAGTAATTTTGCACCATGTTGGGTGAATATACGCACGGTCTGAAAGAGTATCCATTTTTTCTTGATTTCGTATGTGTTAAGGGCAGGCCTCCCAATTAATTAGACTACGCGATTCACTATGTTAACCCCCTACTTTGACCACGCGATTACGAAATAAAAATGATAACGAAAAATTGTGTTTTGAATACCCGGGTGGGGCCTACGTTAATTAGAAAAGTTTAAAGAAAATTGAGGAAATGCACCCGAGACACCTAATTTTTAAATTTTTGTTTTAAAATACTTTTAGATGTTCGATTTTCAAAACATTACACCAAAATGATCAAAAAGACTATATTTCTCATTTCTGCAATAAAAAAAACATTTTTTTTCTTCCCAAAAACTTTAAAAAAAAAAAAAAAAAAAAAAAAAAAAAAAAAAAAAAAAAATCCAAAATTTTCAATTTTTTTTCTCACAAATAATGAAAAATTTTCAAATAAGAGTGGTCCTACCGCTTTTGGCGCCGGTTATAGAATCATAGCGGGGACCCTGAAGTTTGCCTGATAAAATTTTGGTGCTTTTATCCGGCATGTCCCCATCCATTTGAAATTCGGTGCTAAGCTGCCCTACTAGGGCCACATTACGTACCCTACCAGTTGTTACCTTTTGACGAGGCTCTGTTATGACTCTGTTTTCTTTGGGTTTAAAAGCTCTGCACATCAGCCATTACCTCAGGTCTTCTCTATAGTGTTCTCAGCGAGAGCAGGAGCACAGTAATATAGCACCTGAAATATCAATTTCGCGCAAAATAACTCGAAATTCTTCCATCGCCGTAGTTTTCCCCTTCGTAAGTCCACCCGCGGCGACCCCCCCCTTATCCCACAATGCACCCAAAGTAAGCAAAACCCTGACGTAGTTATGGGTAGGGTCGTGTATTATTTTATTATTTTAGAGCATTATTTGGGGGAGAA
>JACEEZ010017884.1:0-7500 GCA_016584305.1 Chionoecetes opilio
ACTTATCGAATAAGGCAACTTAATCTTCACTACTCAATTTTCCGTAGCCACATCATGTACAGAAAAACACAGAATTATACCACAACGTTTTAAACCCTATTCCCTGGGGATCTATTATACGTCCTCCCTTTTTAGCATGATAACTTTTCGTGTCGGGGTACATTTAAGGGTAGAAAAATGGTACAGTATCATCACTACAAATCCCTTTTTTACCCTTTTCCTACCCTTTTTTTTCTAAGATTGTACAGTATTTACGAGTTGTAGAAGCCTAGTTACATGTTATTTTCCCCTCTTCCTCTTCCCCCCCCCCCTCCCGCCTCTATCCCCTCTAATTCTACTGAAAAAACGGTTGTCTCCATTTTCCTATCCCTCGTTAACAGGACTGAGGAACAAAGGCTGGTCAGAATACAGCGACTAAGGGGTTTAATACATACCTTGGATATACGTAGTAAACCTTATGCAGGGAAATACTGTATAGAATCATCAGTATCTTCTGCCGTTGATGTATTGGTTGGTAGCCGTTGATGCGTTACCCAAAGGAGTCCTGAAAAATAAGTAAAATGATTAGAGTTTGAGGCCGAAAATATACTGACAAACTAATTAAAGGTCTGTGTCAATTCGCGGTGAGGGACGTAAAGTAAAACAAAAAAACTTGGTAGAGATTCATGAATGTATTTCCATAACGACATAACTTAGCTTTGTATTCACTGCTGTGCTTTACTGAAATATCACAAACCTTTTACCTTTACTTACTTACCTACTTTACTTAATTACTACTTTCTACTTACTAACTTTACTTACCTTTTTTTTTTTTTTTTTTTTTTTTTTTTTTAAATTTTATTTACATCACATCTTTTACCTTAATACCCATCTTTACCTCTACTGAAATATGATAAAACCATATATCTACTAGTTCTCCTGGCACGGGGTAGCCTGCACTTCCTTTAGCCATGCAATCACTCCACCTCACTGACCTAAGCATTAAACTACCTTTAATCGGCCAAATGGACTGTAATATATATACTGGTGAATTCATCGTCTTCTCTCTCTCTCTCTCTCTCCTCTCTCTCTCTCTTCTCTCCTCTCTCTCCCTTCTCTCTCTCTCTCTCTCTCTCTCTCTCTCTTCTCTCTCTCTCCCCTCTCTCTCTCTCTCTCTTCACTCCTCACTCACACCCACTCTTTCCCTCACTCACTCCCTCTCTCTCTCTCCTCTCTCTCGCTCTCGCTCCCCTCTCTCTCTCTCTTCTCTCTCTCTCTCTCTCTCTCTCTCTCTCTCTCTACTCTCCTTCTCTTCTCTCTCTCTCCTCCCTTCTCTCTCTCTCCAACTCTTTCATCCTCCACTCACTGACACACTCTCTCTCCTCCTTCTCACTCACTCACACTCTTCCCTTCCCTCTCTCCTCTCTCACTCCTCTCTCACTCACTCACTCTCCCTCTCCCCTCCCCTCCTCACTTATTCACTCTAATGATCCGCTTCCCATCCTCCCACTTCACTGCCCCGCTCTCTCCTATATTCCCGCCACAACTTCCATATCTTTCCTCTTCCCTCCTCCCATACTCATAATAGGATACGCCCTACTCCTCCCTCGCCTCGTTTCCACCTCCTCAGCCTTGTCGAGGACGATAAAGTTGAGTCCCCTTCCTTTTGCCTTCTTCTGAATCATTCCTCTCGGCAAGTTTCATTCTTATAAAAATTCGTCTTTCTCTCTCTGTCGCTCAAGAGTTAGATATAGATTAATACCTGTTATTGATGATGATGATTATGGATGGTAACAATGAAAACAATAATAGAGATACTAACTACTACTACTACTACTACTATACTACTACTTACTACTACACTAATAATAAAAATATAATAAAAATAATAAAAAATTAATAACAACCAAATAAATAATCAAATAAAAATGATATTTTATAAAAAAAAAAAAAAAATTTTTTAAATAAAAATAATAATGAAAATTTAAATGATAAAATAAAAAATATCACCATCACCTAAACCCCAACGAAAGACAGCTAATCCCCGCTCCCTGATTGGCTGCCTGTCTTTCCCTCCACCAATGAGGTGCCGCCAAGTATCGGCACTCCGGGTTCCTGATGGCTCCCCCACTATTCCTTCAAACACGTATCTGTTTAAATCAATTGAGTTAAATTATGTAAAAAAATTCCTCTTGATAAAATCTTTATTTTATTTCGATGTTGTCTGTATATATGGCGTGTTATATATTTTCTGCTTGTTTATATTTCAAAGTCTAATTATAAATATGTTCAAAAGAGGTTAAGTTATTTCAAGCTTGTTACGTCTTGTGTAATTTGTGTAATAGTAAATTATGATTATGTTAAAAAGAAATTTCATGTTTTTCATTATTATTGTAGTATGTCACATTAGGTTTTTTCTACTTTTTTCCAGTGATATGTATGTATTTTTATCATGTTTACTTGACTATAAAACTAAATTGAGCAGCGTGAATATTTTCCCATGATTACCGGATATAAGAAAAAGAGAAATATAGTTTGGAGAGTTTGAAGTGACACTTTTCTTTTCCCCCCTGGTTCCCGGAAGCTCATCGACCCTTAGATACTTCACATTAAATAAAAAAAGGGGAACAAAATATGCAACATTCATTTTTGCCTACTTTCTTTTTTTCTCTCCTCTCTCTCTCTCTCTCTTTTTTCTCTCCTCTCTCTTTTCTCTCTCTCTCCTCTCTTCTCTCCTTCCCCTTTTCCCCCCCCCCTCTCCTCTCCCTCTCTCTCCCCCTCTCTCTCTCTCTCTCTCTCTCCTCTCCCTCTCCCTCTCTCCTCCCCTTTCCCCCCTCCCTCCCCTTCCCCCCCCCTCTCTTTCCCCCCTCCCCTCTCTCTCTCTCTTTTTTCTCTCCCTCTCCCCCCCCCCTCTCTCTCTCTCTCTCCCCCTCCCCCCCTCTCTCTCCTCTCTCTCTCTCTCTCCTCTCTCTCTCTTCTCCTTTCTTTTCTTTTCCTCCCCTTTTCCCCCTCTCTTCTTCTTCTCTTCCCCCCCCTTTTCCCCCTTTCCCCCTTTTCCTTTTTTCCTTTTCCCCCCTTTCCCCTTTCCTTCCCCCCCCCCCCCCCCCCAAACCCCTCCCAAGCAATTTAAAAAACAAATTTTAGCAATAGGGGGGGAAAAATTTTTTTAAAAACGTTTTTGGGAAATAAAGTGAAAAGTAAAAATGAAGGAAAAGGAGGGTTTTATTTTCTTCTCCCAACTAACCATATTTCCCCGCAAGCCCCCCCCCCCCTCTCCGGGGGGGGTTTTCAAAAAGTTTGGGCGGGGGGGTTTTTTTTAAATTTTGGGGGGGTTTTTTTTTTAGGGGGGGGATGGGGAAATTTGTTATGCTCTTTAATTTTTCCCTTTTTTCCTGGGTTTTCCTCTCTCTCTTCTTTTTTCTCCTTTTCTTTCCTTTTTTCTCTTTCTCTCCTTTTTTTTCCCCCCTCTCTCCTTCTCTCTCTCTCTCCCCCTCTCCTCTCTCCCCCTCTCTTTTTTGCTTCATTTTTTTCTTGCTCTCCTTTTTTATTTTTTTCCTCTTTTTTTTTTCTTTTTTTCCCCCCCTCCTCCTTTTTTTTTTCCTTCCTCCTTCTTCCCTCTTCCTTCCCCCTCCCCCCCTCCTTCCTCCCCCCTCCCTTTCGTTTTCCACTTTTTTTTAATGCCCCCTTTCCCGGTTTTCCTTTTTCCATTTCAAACCCTTAGCTTTAAAAATCCCCCCCCCTACCACCACCCCAAACCCCTCCCTTTTCCTGGGACCCCCCTTTTTTCCTCTTTTTAATAATTCCATTTTTGTCTTTCCCCTCTCAGGAAATTTTTCCCTTTTCCCCTTTTCCCCTTTTCTTCCTTCCCTCCTCCCGGGTTAAAAACCCCCACCCCCAAATGGCCCAAAACTTGAAAAATTTGAAAAAGGGGTTTTTTTTTTGCATGCCTTTGTTCGCCCCTTTTCCCGTATTTTTTTTTATTTTGGCCTTTTTTTCCCTTTTCCTTTCCCACCCCCACCCCCCCCGTTCAGGACAGAAAGCAAAAGGGGAAAGGTTTTAAAGATTGGGGTTGTGGGAGGGGGGTTTTCAGGCCCCTAGGAAGTGTAAAGGAGGTGGCGCCCGGGTAAGGGAGTGTTAAAATCCCCCCCCCCCAAACACCCCACAAAAAAACACAAAACAAAAAAAAAAACAAAGGGGGGGAAAAAAAAAAAATTTTTTAAACAAAAAACCAAAAAAAAAAAACACCAAAAAAAAAGACACACACAACACACACACACACCACACAACACACAAACAAAACAAAAAACAACCCAAAAAACAACAACAACACAAAACACCAAAAACAGACAAAACAAAGACAGACAAGCCGGCGCAACAACCCAAAAACAACAACAACAACAAAAACAGACAACAACAACAACAGACAACAACAACAAACAACAACACACCCAAAACACACACCACCAACAACAACAACAAAAACCAAAAACCCCAAAACAACACCCCACCACACACACACACAACACCACACACAACACCAAAACAGAAACAAACCCCAAAACCCCCAACCCCCAACAACACCAACAACAACAAAAACACCAACCAACAAACAACAACAACACACAACAACAACCAACAAACACCCCCAACAAAACACAAAAACAAAAACACAGAAAACACAAAAACCACACACACACACACACACACACCCACACACCCCCAACACACACACACACAAAACCCACACAACACACCCCCACACACCCACACACACCAACCACCCCCCACACACACACACACACACCACAACACACCACACACACCCCCACACACAAAAACCCAACACACACACACCACACTCTCTCTCTCTCTCTTTCTCTCTCCCCTCTTCTCCTCCCCTCTCTCTCTCCTCTTCTCTCTCTCTCCCTCCTTCCTCTCTCTCTTTCCCCCTTTTCTTTCTCATCTCCTCTCTCTTTCTTTTTCCTCGTTCTCCTCTCCAGATATATTTTTATCACAATCAGGAATAGCTGACCCATTTATAACTATTTCCTGAAACCTTTTTCTAACTTTTGCCCAAAGCACTGACCGTCAACCAGTTTCATTTGTTTAATTACCTACCTAAATCGTACACCTTTTTCCCTTTTTTTCATTCGCCAACAACCCAATTACGGGAAATTGAAGCTATAATAAAAAATCTGAAACTAACTTCCCCAGGTATAAATCATCAAACATTAGGGGCATACCCGGGGGGCGCGTCGCCTCGCCCACCCCACGACGCCACTCCGGGGGGCAACCCCGCGCGAGTTTGTCCCCTGCAGGGGTCCTTTCCCATCCAAGCAGCTCTCGACAAGAAACATAATTCCCCGCCACGACCTTGTGGGCGCCCCCTTGGGCCTTTCCCCCACGCCGGATTGTCTCTTACAATACAACCCGATGGGGAAAGGGTCGGTTTTCAGGGTTAGGGGTGCCACATGCCCATATAGCCGAAGTTGGCGCTGACGAACTATGCAGATAATAGGCCTCGATTCAGTCTCACGGTGCAATCGCTGATTTGACACGTATCATCCCAGCGATACCCATGATTCTGCGAGACACTTATTACCAAAGGCATTGATTCGTCTCTTCAAGTCACTATTTAGTGTCCATGTCTCACAACCATAGAGTTGACAGGGATCACAAGCGACTTGAAGATCCGGATCTTTGTCCTCCTGCACAGGTACCGACGCCAAATACTCCCGCTGAGCGAGTCCATAACACCGTGGGCTATGCCAGGGTATGACAGGGTATGACCCAGGGTATCAATCAATCAATCATTGGGGGCATACGCCGGGGGGCGCGTCGCCTCGCCCACCCTACGACGCCACTCTCGGGGGTCACCACGCGCGAGTTCCCATGCAGGCTCCTTTCCCATACCAAGCAGCTCTCGACAAGAAACATCAACTTGCCCCAGCCACGAGCCTTGTGGGCGCCCCCTTGGCCTCCTCCACGCCGGATTGTCTCTTACAGATACAACCCGATGAGAAGGATCGGTTTCAGGGTAGCGTGCCACATGCCCATATAGCCGAAGTTGGCGCTGACGTACTATGCAGGTAATAGGCCTCGATTCAGTCTCACGGTGCAATCGCTGATTTGACACGTAATCATCCCAGCGATACCCCATGATTCTGCGAAGACACTTATTACCAAAGGCATTGATTCGTCTCTTCAAGTCACTATTTAGTGTCCATGTCTCACAACCATAGAGTAAGACAGGGATCACAAGCGATTTGAAGATCCGGATCTTTGTCCTCCTGCACAGGTACCGACAACGCCAATACTCCCGCTGAGGGATTCCATAACACCGTGGGCTATGCCAATCCGCCGTAAGACTTTCTTGACGTGACTCGCCGTCATTATGGACTGCGGCTACCAAGGTATGTAAAACTTTCCAAGATCTCAATGTCCTCGCCACACGCATGAACAGACTGTACTGCTTCATCTAGTAAGTCTCCAAACACCTGGACCTTGTCTGAGCCGGAGACCTCAAGTCCCCAAAGGCTTGTCTCCTCGTGCAGCGCCTCGAGAGCCATCACCAGGACCTCCCGACTCAGCAAAGATTACTGCCATCATCGGCAAAAACAAGATTAGTGATCTTGGGTGTTGCCGACGGATGCTCCAACAATCACTTTTGATCTAAACCTTGTCCAATACCCCGTCATACAAGCGTTGAAAAGTGATGGGGCAAGGACGCACCCTTGCCTCACTCCTGTATTCACAGGAAAGAAGCCGGATACACCTGCCCCACACTTCACAGCACTCTCAGTCCCAGAATACAGACCAGTTATCAAACCAAAAGTCCCTGCAGGAAGTCCCTGCATACCCAGGGTATGACACCATAGATATAAAGATCATAAAAAAATGCAGCAGTATAGTGTCACCATATTTACAACACATAATCAACAGATCATTTGAAGAAGGACTGTTCCCAAAACAGCTCCAGATAGCACGAGTTATTCCCATTTATAAAAAAGGTGATAAATCTCTGCACCAGAATTACAGGGCAGACGAGGTCAAGCTACACCGACTCCGGCTTGGCTATCGCACCCTGGAGGAGCTGAGGGACGATTTTGAGAGTCGGCAGTGTGACCACTGTGGCCACCTCGCCCGACACCCACTAAGGCACTACCTGCTGTCCTGCCCAGCCACGGCTCAGCTGAGGCAGCAGATCGGCGGCCCAGAGGACGACGAGGATAGGGCAGCCCTGGTGCTCCGGCGGGCACTAGAGGACCTGCCTCGGCTGTTGGTAGTGGTGCGCAGCGCCCCTCCCCCCCGCTGAGCGCACCACGCACTACACAGCGGAACATGGAGCGAGGTGACGAGCCTCGCTCACAGGAAGTCGCTCGTGACTCCAGCGGCGGGCTGGTGCCCGCTCATCTCTTATAAATGTATAGATGTAAGATTAGTATAAGTATGTAATGTAAGTTTAACTTAAGGTATTATGTAAGGTTACAATAAGGTTTTTTTTTTTTTTTTTCTGTAAGA
>JACEEZ010017884.1:12500-27500 GCA_016584305.1 Chionoecetes opilio
GCCACCCATGAAAACGACGTAGTACATAACACAACACATGAACATCACAGCAGCAGAAACACACGCATACTGACTACAACTTTCTTTTTCCACGGCACCAAAGAATAGTTTCCCAATAAATGCCTTCGGTAAGAATATTCACGAGAGGGAGAAAAATGCTACGTAAAAAGAAAACGGTGAAAAATGCGCCTTGGATTTACCCTCATAGCCTAAAGCAAGAATAGGAGAAGCCTCGTACCCTCTGACAGAATTCCAAAGCACCAGAATACAAAAGGCGGCACAGGAATCACACTACACGTCAGAAAGTGCGGGAAGGCGTCGGCTGCTGCTGCGCTCCCTCCCATAATGCACCGGTGTAAACAAAGCGTGACGTCACAGGGCTAAGCGTCAAGGGTGGGAGGGAGGCAGGTGGGGGGAGGGGAATGTCAAAGGCAAGACAAACACACATGGAGAAGTTTAAGAGATGCAGCATTTTGTCAGGCTCTCTCTCTCTCTCTCTCTCTCTCTCTCTCTCTCTCTCTCTCTCTCTCTCTCTCTCTCTCTCTCTCTCTCCTCTCTCCTCTCTCTCTCTCTCCTCTCTCTCTCTCTCTCTCTCTCTCTCTCTCTCTCTCTCTCTCTCTCTCTCTCTCTCTCTCTCTCTCTCTCTCTCTCTCTCTCTCTCTCTCCTATTTCTTGTTTTTCACTCTACTCTGCAGAAGAGGAGAGGAAAAACCTGGCAAATAAGAAGAGTGCGAGAAAAATATGAACGAAGGTAATTTTACATGTGGATGCGGGAGGCCGACGGGACGTGTGGCAAGGGACGCGAAAGGAAAATTATACAAACTGAGGCTACGAATGGGTCGGTGGCAGGGAAGGAGGAGGATTACTAGGATTACATAGGAAAAAATCCCCAGACACCAGGAGACCTAATGGTCCATGACGAGGGTATCTGCTGAACTACTTTACTACTAACTTCAACTACATGAAAGAAAACAGTTGGAAATTATACCATGTCCCGAAAGAGGATGGGAAAACATGGAAGTTACGTAGTGAAGAATGATAGGATATGAAACTACTACTACAACTACCACTACCACTACAACTAATCGACCCGGGGGGACTAAATATGAATTTGCAGGGCACTATCAATACCCTTTTTACTTTACAGTGCGCGTCAAGTCTTTTTTTTAAATGTAGTTATTGTGCTGGTTCGACAACATTTGCTGGTAACTTGTTCCATCGTTCAACGACTCTAAATTAAAATAATTTTTAGGGAGATCTGTGATGCACGTTGACCGTTTAGTTTTAAACCTTTATTTTTGTTATCACTTGAGGAGAAAGCTCGAATAGGTTCTCTTGATTAATGACATCAATCCTTTTAGGATCTTAAAGGTTTTATCAAGTCCCCACGGATTCTACGATCCTTTAAGGAAAACATATTAATTTTCCGCAGTCTCTCTCATAAGATGAATTTCGCAGAGATGGAATTTGTTTGGTTGCTCTTCTTTGCACTGATTCCAATTTGGCTTGATCTTTTACGAAACAGGGCGACCAGATTGAACGGCAATTTTCTAAGTGCGGCCTAACCAAGGACGTGTATAATTGGTCATTTACTTCGGAGTTTTATGTTCAAAGTTGCGTTTAATGAAGCCCAACATCATATTCGCCTTTTACTGGCGCTAGACAATGGGGACTGGTTTTTAAGATCGTTACTGATGATGACACCTAAATCTTTTTCCTGCTGTACTTCAGTTAGCGATATATTTTGCATTTGATAGTTATATTTGAGGTTATCGTTGCCTATATGCATTACTTACTTTTATGGGGAATTGAATTTTAATAGCCATTATCACTCCAATCTGATAGTTTGTCGAGATCACGTTGTATGAGTTCGCAGTTTTCTCTAGTATATGCTTTACCGCCTAATTTGGTGTCATCTGCAAATTTCGATATTTTAGATACAAGTCCGCAGTCCAGATCATTGATATATATCAGAAAAAGAGTAGGACCCAAAACCAAACCCTGAGGCACCCCACTAGTAACATCTAACCCAAACAGATGCCTCGCCATTTATTATTACCGTTGTTTCGATTTTAAGCCCAAACGCCAATCCATGAACATAATTGCTCTCCCAAGCCAGTGCCCCTTTGCTTGGTCAAAGTCCTTATGGGGAACTGTATCGAAGGCTTTCTGAAAATCAAGGTATATTTAAACCGAGGGAGTTTTTGCGTCCCAGTTTGAATAAATGACATTAAAAAAAACCAGTAGGTTTGTTAAGCAGGATCTTTATTTCGAAATCCATGCTGGGAGTTTAGTATTGAGTTATTTTCATCGAGGAAAGACACAATTTTATCCCGCAATATTTTCTTTAAATAGTTTAACAATCACGACGTTTAGACTAATTGGGCGATAATTTCTTGCGAGGCTCTTACTGCCTTTCTTGATATCGGTGTAACATTTGCTAATTTCCACATACTAGGAACATTTATGTCCAATAGCGATTATTGAGAATAATCTTTAATGGGAGCGAAAGTTTTACTGTGACATTCGCGAAGTAGTCGCGCGAGATTTCGTCCACCCCCACGGATTTTGCTGGGGCAAGTTTCTGCAAATACTTTGATATTTCGTCTACTGTTACTCTCCTATTCCAATCTATCCCTTTCGGTCCCCCCATACATGTTTACTGTTCTGGTAATGGAGCTTCGTCTTCTTTAATAAAAACCGCATTAAAGTATTTATTGAGTACGAACGCCAACTCTTATTATCTTTACCAAGATGTTATTTTTATCTTCAGTGGCCCATACTTGTTTTGACGTTTTTTTTACTTCGAACGTATTGAAAGAACCTTTTCGGGTTTGATTTGGATTCCTTTGCAATTTTTTCTTCATATTTGCGCTTTTTAGACTTAATTAGTCCTTGCAACGCGTTTTACGTCATTGTATTTTCTAGAATCACAATCTGCATTTGATCGTTTGTAAACCTTTAAAGCTCGGCGCTTTCTGCCAATGATTTGTGGATCTCATTATTCATCCAACTGGTCTGTCTATGTTATTCAACGTTTTCTTACCATGGGAACATGTTTTTCCACCAACCCATTTGGAGTTTATTTGTGAATAAATTACACATGTTTTCGGCGTTATTACCATTTAGTAGGGCCCAATCCATTCACTTCGCTTAGTAAAACCTGCTGATCTTCGTGAAATCTGCTTTATTATAATTGGGACTAGTAACCGATTTTCTGTGATGTCTACATTGCAATTTATGCCGCATCTGATTGAGGAGGAGGAGGAGGAGGAAGAGGAGGAGGAGGAGGAGGAGGAGGAGGAGGAGGAGGAGGAGGAGGAGGAGGAGGAGGAGGAGCAGCAGCAGGAGTGAGTGAGAGAGTGAAGGAAGAACGTCAAAATGAGTCGAAGGAAGTGGAATGCAGCGAAGGAGGAAAAGGAGCAGCGATTATGTAGGTGACGGAGGTAAAGGCACCAGACAGCAAGGAGGAAGGTTCGGGCATACGAGTAAGGTAAAGATGGGGGCATACGATACATGCTGTGCGTGGCCTCGGTGCTCTTCTCCGTCGCATTATCCCTTGAGCCTGTGGTGGGTGAGAACCCGCTACCCCGGGACACAGGGCTAGTGTGACATACGGGTTACCAGTTAGCTTCCCCAGGTTTCCCCAGGTACCCATTTATCAACCCCGATAGGGAGAAAGAACAGCTAGGTTGGCTGGTCGCCGACTTGCCCTGGTCCGGATTCGAACCACGGCCCGCAGATTCGTAGCTAGGCGCGCTAGCCACTACACCACGGATGTGACATAAAAGTGAGGTAAATAAAAAAAAACCTCCTACAAAAGCTTGAAATGTGGAGGCAGATCAATGATGAGGTAGAATAATGATGATAAAGAGAAAGGCGATCAAGAGAAACAACGAGACTAAAGTGATCTGAAATTCTTGTCTGTCTGTATATTGTATAAAAAAAAAATCCATCTATGTACTACGTGTTTCTTGATTAGTCTGTCCTTGGTTTCCTATCTACAGTAGTTATCCATTAATTAATCTGTCTGTCTAGTTAATCTCTCTCTCTCTCTCTCTCTCTCTCTCTCTCTCTCTCTCTCTCTCTCTCTCTCTCTCTCTCTCTCTCTCTCTCTCTCTCTCTCTCTCTCTCTCTCTTTTTCTCTCACTCACTCACTCTTTTTTTCTTCTTGTTTTTCTCTCACTCACTCACTCACGCACGCACGCACGCACGCACGCACGCACGCACGCACGCACGCACGCACGCACGCACGCACGCACGCACGCACGCACGCACGCACGCACGCACGCACGCACGCACGCACGCACGCACGCACGCACGCACGCACGCACGCACGCACGCCGCACTCCGCTCCCTCCGCTCCCCCCCCCCCACCACCCCCCCCCCCCACCCGCACCTCGCCTCCCTCCTCCCTCCCTCCTCCCTCACTCACTCACTCACTCACTCACTCACTCACTCACTCACTCACTCACTCACTCACTCACTCACTCTCTCTCTCTCTTCTTCTTCTTCTTCTTCTCTCTCATTCTGTCTGCTGCAGCTGTGATGAAACAATCGAGACGTGTAAACGGCACAGAAAGAAGAGGAGGAGCGATAAGAAAATGGGTGCCGCCAGCAACATAAATTGGAAGGAAGAAAGTAATAACGTCAGCACACTCTAGTTGTCTATTATTTCACCCCAACAAGTACTTTCTCTTTCTCTCTCTCTCTCTGTGTCTCTGTGTTTCTTTCTCCCCTTTTTTTCTTTCGTTTTCATCCTCTTTCCTGTGGCAATCGAGCGTCACACACAGACGCAATTTCCTGATTGCCAAAGTCAAGGATAAGATTACACCAAACACTTAGCCTCTGGTCCCTCGTGTTCTTCCTTCCTTCCCTCTGGTTGTCTTACTCTCCTTCTCCTCCCACTTTCTTCCCACTGCTATCAAATGCCCCACCTTCTCTCTCTCTCTCTCTCTCTCTCTCTCTCTCTCTCTCTCTCTCTCTCTCTCTCTCTCTCTCTCTCTCTCTCTCTCTCTCTCTCTCTCTCTCAACACTTTTCTCTCTCTCAACCTCTCTCTCTCTCTCTCTCCTCCAACACTTTTTCTCTCCAAACCCTCTCTCTCTCTCTCTCTCTCTCTCTCTCTCTCTCTCTCTCCACCTTTCTCTCCATCTCCTCTCTCTCTCTCTCTCTCTCTTCTCTCCACCTCTCTCTCTCTCTCAATCTCCTCTCTCTCTCTCTCTCTCTCTCTCTCTCTCTCTCTCTCTCTCTCTCTCCTCTCCTCTCCTCTCTCTCTCTCTCTCTCTTCTCTCTCTCTCTTCTCTCTCTCTCTTCCTTCAACTGCTCACATCTCAATGACTTTCCCTGTCTCTCCTTCACTGGATCTCTCTTTTCCTTTCTCTCTCTCTCTTCACTTGTTTTTCCAAATTTATTTTTTCTTGAGTTACCTAAAGCCTCTTGACATCCTCCTTAAAATGATTCTCCAGCTTCAATAATAGTTTTTTTTCCCCGACTTGTCTTATTTCTATTTCCCCTTCGAGTGGTTCATCCAATTATTTTTGTCGTGTGATCATTTCAATTCCTTTTCTTAAGATATTTTGCTGTTGTCTTGTAAATCTTGTTCCATTTTCTTGTTTTTCCTTTCAAGCTCATTCCATTTCTCGGTATGTCTCTGTGTTTCTTCTATTTTTTCTCCCAGACCTTGTTTTCCACCTCTAACTTTGTCTCCCTTCCTCCTCCTTCTTGCTCTTCCTCCTACTGCTATAAATCCTTAGAAACTGTCCCCGGGGTACTCCAACCTTCAAATTAAACAAATCCCTCACGGCTTCTCCGACTGGAAATGGCAGGGGGAGTCTTTCAAGTACTGGCAGGGTCAGAGTGGGTGTGTTGAGTAGGGAAGGACAGAGAGGAGTGTGTTGGAGTGTGTTTGTAGTGTCTGCTTATTGTTGTACAGTGGTAGGGGTGTTGGTGTTAAAATTTCAACTGATCACTAGAATATTTCAGTCTTTCAGGTACTGGCAGGGTCTGAATGGGTGTGTTGAGTAGGGAAGGACCAAGAGGAAGAGTGTGCTGGAGTGTGTTTGTGGTGTCTGTTTATTGTTGTATAGTGGTGTTGGTGTTGGTGTTAAAATTTCAGCTGATCGCAAAAAAAATTCAGGCAATTTATCACTCGTGCTAAAGTTAAACCCATGCATTGGACAGGTTAACAAGTATTATTATCAAATGTTGTTGTTGTGTTTCATCTAAGTTTTGTTTTGTATTTTTTTCTTCTTCCATGAATTCAACGTTTATATTCTTTCCTTCGAGTCGCTAATAGAGAAATACCGACTGGGTGGGATGCTTTTTTATTTAGAGTTTACTGTTTACACTAAAGTTTCAGTGCCATTCCTCCTCTGTGACTTTGTTCTGTGTGGCTAACTTATTTACGAGGAGAAGTTGTTTGCCTTGATACTGAAATGTGTGTGTGTGTGTGTGTGTGTTGTGTGTGTGTGTGTATGTGTGTGTGTGTGTGTGTGTGTGTGTGTGTGTGTGTGTGTGTGTGTGTGTGTGTGTGTGTGTGTGTGTGTGTGTGTGTGTGTGTGTGTGTGTGTGTGTGTGTGTGTGTGTGTGTGTGTGTGTGTGTGTGTGTGTGTGTGTGTGCCATCACATTCCTAGAAACTTTGGTACATTTACTAAACTTATGACCAGGAGCACACGCCTTTTTGACCTCTCATAAATGATCTTACTTTTTTTCCACTCACACACACACACACACACACACACACACACACACACACACACACACACACACACACACACACACACACACACACACACACACACACACACACACACACAAGACAAAGGACATAAACACACGTGGACACAGTTACGTATCAGTCTATGTCCCATTCTTTCCTTTCTACCCATTTCCAATACGACTCTCCCCTCCCTCTTCTCCTTTCCCCTATCTCCTCACACGGCCTGACTTTCTTCAATTCTTCTCTCGTCCCCCTTTTCCCCTTTTTCTATCCTCCTTAACCTCTCCCTTCGCTTCATTCCCTTCAACACCCAAGGTCAGATAGACTCTTAGACTTAACTCGTCTGTACGAAAGAAACAACAAGACACTTTCTCTTAACACTCGGCATGCATACTGAAAAGAAGAAGAATAAAAGGTTGGAAAGTTAGGGCAATGAGAGGGTAGAGAGGAGAGGATTATGCTGGGGAGGGGAAGAGTAGAAAGAAGAGGAAAGTGACGTAGGTAAGGGGAGAAACGAGAGAATGGCGAGGGGAAAGGGAAGATAGGACACAGGAAGGTAATGAAGGAAGAAAACGAGAAAGAAAGGGAGGGAAACAGGAAAGAGAAGGCAGAGGGAACTGTAGGGGAACGGAAGAGTATGGAGAGGATGGAAAACGAGGGAAGCGAAGGAAAATGGAATAAAGTAAAAGAAAGAACGAATATTAAGAGCATGGAGAAAGGGAGATGTAGATGACGAAAAATGATGCAAGAAAAGGAAAAAGATAAAACAATTGTAATTTAAAGAAAAAAATAATTGTAATTAAAGTGTAATATATTGAACTTTATTTTACGGTTCATTATATTTATTCATCTCTCTCTCTCTCTCTCTCTCTCTCTCTCTCTCTCTCTCTCTCTCTCTCTCTCTCTCTCTCTCTCTCTCTCTCTCTCTCTCTCTCTCTCTCTCTCTCTCTCTCTCTCTCTCTCTCTCTCCTCGAAATACTTGTACTTAGGGGCGTGGTTTAGCGATGATGCAAAATAAATTCGGCGTTAGGTCTTCACGAAACGTCAGGAGAAGCACAGCTCAATAAATTTGCTATATTTTGTGCTGCGAATTCTAATATGCCATACATTTATAAGCGCAAGGTGTTCGATGCTGCAATGACATCATCTCTTTTGTACAGTTCAGAAACCTGGCTAGTAACGTATCCGAAGAAGATCATTGCACAATACAACAGAGCCGTAAAGTGTTTGCTAGGAGTCAGAAAATATACCAGTCCGGATCTCTGTATGATTGAATCAGGCATACAACCAGCACAAGATGTAATTGCTAGGAGGAGGCGAAATTTTCTTGAGTCACGGTTGAGGGCACCAGATGAAGGGGAACCCTATCATTTAGCGTTCAGGTTGTGTGAGGCGGCCAATACTCCGGGATGCAGATTCTTGACACAGGCACTAAGGTATGAGAGTATTGTAAACCCATTTGACAGGGTGGTTAGACGGATTCAGGAGAAACCCCAGACTGCCTCCAAATATGTCACATACAGAACTCAAATCAACGCCGGACTCTCTGTACATTCAGTGTCTGTAAATAGGGATTTTATCCCGGATTATAAACGCCAAGCATTTACGAGGCTACGTACGATGTCCCATAATCTTAGAATAGAAACAGGCAGGAGAAATGGAATACCGAAAGAACTACGACTGTGTTCATGTGTAGAAAATGCAGTGCAGGATGAGTCCCATGTGTTGTTGCAGTGTCCACTCTCCAGCCAATGTAGAAGCAACTATGTCATGCTAGACTTCTCCAGTATGGATAATTTGATGGGTACAAGGGATAAAGTAGGCTATCTGTGCAGTTATATATATGATGTATTGAAATTATATACGTAAGGGATGTGTCACCATAGTAGATGTGTTTCGTTTGTTTGTTTTAGGTTAATATGAAATATGTAAGAGTATAAATTTGGACAAATATGAGGAAATTATACATGTAATAAGGTAAAATGTTTGTGAAACTTTTGTCAATAAACTAATAATAATAATAATCTCTCTCTCTCTCTCTCTCTCTCTCTCTCTCTCTCTCTCTCTCTCTCTCTCTCTCTCTCTCTCTCGCTCTCTCTCTCTCTCTCTCTCTCTCTCTCACACACACACACACACACACACACACATACACACACACAAACACACACACGTGTCTCTTCTTCTATACCTCCCTTATTGGACTGACATATATGAATAGAATGGATTAGGATTAGAACAGCTTAGGATTAAAGTGAACTAAGACCTTCTCACGACGTCTCCTCTCTTATACACACCTTTATACTTCACATGGACTGTACATACCCACTGCATGCCCACCCCTTCTTTCCATATACTCTTACTGTCTTCTTAATAGGGGACTGACAACTAAGCGGTATTTTTGTTACTTTTTTTTTTTGCCCTTGGCCAGTCCTTTGTGATTGAAAAAAAAAAGGACGCCTACTCTACCTCTCATGTCTGGGTTTTTTTTTATTTTTACCATCGCATGTAAGTATGAAATTATCTTCCTCACCTTCCCCCTTCCCCCTCTCGTACCCATGCAGCTACTACTACACAGTGATCATGTAATGTGTATTGATCGCTGTGGAGACGTGCCAGGTCACCTTACTGCGTGTTAAGTTCGGAGTCAGGTGCGTGTGTGAGTCAGGTGTGTGTGTGTGTGTGTGTGTGTGTGTGTGTGTGTGTGTGTGTGTGTGTGTGTGTGTGTGTGTGTGTGTGTGTGTGTGTGTGTGTGTGGTGTGTGGTGGTGTGGTGCGT
This sequence comes from Chionoecetes opilio, assembly GCA_016584305.1. Classification (NCBI taxonomy): domain Eukaryota; kingdom Metazoa; phylum Arthropoda; class Malacostraca; order Decapoda; family Majidae; genus Chionoecetes; species Chionoecetes opilio. Next base: position 21,996 of record JACEEZ010017884.1, read on the forward strand.
GGTGGTGGTGGTGTGTGGTGTGTGTGTGGTGTGGTGGTGTGTGTGGGTGTGGTGGTGTGGGGTGGTGTGTGGTGTGTGTGGTGGTGTGTGGTGTGGTGTGTGTGTGTGTGTGTGTGTGTGTGTGTGTGTGTGTTTATATATTTTTTGTTTAGTTTTGGGTTTGCATGTGATATTTGTATGTTGGTGTTTTCATTAGTTTATGTGTGTGTATTCATCTAGTTGTCATCTAGTTGTATTTTACAGGGCCTGAGCAACGCTCGTATGGCCCCGTCTCCATATCAACATTTATTTTATCATTCATCCTTAGTGCTAAGTGTTGGCCGAAGCCACCACCCGGGAGGGGAGTCACAAACCCCCGGCTGGCACCCGGTACCCATTCACTGCTGGGTGGACAGGGGCTCGGGTTTTAAGAAGACCGCCCGTCTGTCTTCGCTCCGCCCGGGGATCGAACCCGGGACTTCTCGGTTGTGAGCCGAGCGTGCTAACCCTTACACTACGGAGTTCCCCGTGAACACACACACTGTGTGTGTGTGTGAGAGAGAGAGAGAGAGAGAGAGAGAGAGAGAGAGAGAGAGAGAGAGAGAGAGAGAGAGAGAGGAGAGAGAGAGAGAGAGAGAGAGAGAGAGAGAGAGAGAGAGAGAGAGAGAGAGAGAGAGAGAGAGAGGAGAGAGAGAGAGAGAGAGAGAGAGAGAGAGAGAGAGAGAGAGAGAGAGAGAGAGAGAGAGGAGAGGAGGAGGAGTAAGAGAAGAGGGTGGGGGGGAGAGGAGAGAAAACGGGGGGGAGAGAGAGAGAGAGAGAGAGAGAGAGAGAGAGAGAGAGAGAGAGAGAGAGAGAGAGAGAGAGAGAGAGAGAGAGAGAGAGAGAGAGAGAGAGAGAGAGAGAGAGAGAGAGAAGAAAAAAATATCCAAAGCCACAAGATAATAGGTTTGAAATGAGTCCATACAAATGTGCCTCTAAAGAGAATACAAACACCTCAACTCTCCGCTATATGTGTCTACACCCAACCTGTGTACATACAGGGCTGTGTGTACTGTAGGAAACCTTGAATGGGAGGACTGACGAGGAAAAAAGGAGGGAAATAGAAGGGAGGGGAGAGGAATGGAGAGTGACGAAAAGAGGAGTGGAAGAGGAAGAAGTTGAAAGAGAAAGAGAGGTAAAATGGGAAGAGAAAATGAGGGTGGTGACGAAAGCAGAGGAGAGGAAGGGAAGGTGAAAAAAGGGAAAGGAAGAAAGGGAAAGAGATGGAGGGTGATGAAAAGAGAAGAGGAAGAGAAGGAGTGGAAAAAGGAAGATAATGAAGGGATGGGAAGAGGAAAGGAGTGAAGAAAACAGAGGAGATGAGAAGGTGAACAAAGGAAAAGGAAAGAAGGGGCGAGGAATGGAGGGTGAAAAAAAGAGATGAGAGGAAGAGAAGGAGTTAAAAGAGGAAGAGAGAGAAGGGATGGGAAGAGGAAGGGTAGGTGGTGACAAGAACAAAGGAGATGAGGGGAAGGTGAAACAAGGGGAAAGGAGGGGCGTGGGAGGGTGGGAGACGTTTATGGAATGCCGCCCCTCAGCCCCGGGCAAGCGTTCCCCTCCCCCCCATACTGCCGCCCCTGCCCGCCCACTACACCGCTATTATAGTCTCCGCCGCCCTGTGTTATCCCCCCCCCCCACCGGCTACTCGCCCACACCTCCTTCAGTAGTAGCTCCTTCCTCCTGTAGTAGCGGTAGAAGTAGTAGTAGTAGTAGTAGTAGTAGTAGTAGTAGTAGTAGAAGTAGTAGCAGTAGAAGTTATTAGGAGTTAGCTGGGACCTCACACACCACACACCCCCATCGCCTTGCTCAAGGGTGACAGTAACTGCCCGAATTTGTCAGTGAAAAATTGCCGTAAACAGTGAGGATTCGAATCGGCTACCACAGAATGGCGGAAAAACGTTCTATCCACTTGACCATAGGGGATGTGTCATAACATGTGAAGCCTTTGTCGAGATTAAACAGTGGCACGGTCAAGGTCATAATAGACGGATACTCCAGTAATCATGTTGGATCATGTCAGGAGCCAGAGGGCGTGGCCACGGGGCGTCTCGCGGCAAGGGAGGGCTTGGCGGAAAATTCCATAGCGGATAAAGAGAACATTCAATATACTCTGATACAATAATTAAATACGAGGATATTCAGAGTATTATAAAATGCTGCGTCAAGATTTATGTTTGTTCTATTCTTACTCATTGCAATTCCATTAACTTGTGTGTGTGTGTGTGTGTGTGTGTGTGTGTGTGTGTGTGTGTGTGTGTGTGTGTGTGTGTGTGTGTGTGTGTGTGTGTGTGTGTGTGTGTGTGTGTGTGTGTGTGTGTGGTGTGTGTGTGTGTGTGTGTGTGTGTGTGTGTGTGTGCGTGTGTGTGTGTGTATTCATATAGTTGTATTTTACAGGACCAGAGCGACGCTCGTATGGCCCTGTCTCCATATCAACATTTTTATCATTCATCCTTAGTTCTTAGTGTTGGGGGAAGCCACCACCCCGGGAGGCGGGTCACAAGCCCCCGGCTAACACCCGGTACCCATTCATTGCTGGGTGGACAGGGGCTCGGGTTTTAAGAAGACCGCCCGTCTGTCTTCGCTCCGCCCGGGGATCGAACCCGGGACTTCTCGGTTATGAGCCGAGCGTGCTAACTCTTACACGACGGAGTTCCCGTGGTGTGTGTGTGTGGGGCGTGTGTGTGTGTGTGTGTGTGTGTGTGTGTGTGTGTGTGTGTGTGTGTGTGTGTGTGTGTGTGTGTGTGTGTGTGTGTGTGTGTGTGTGTGTGTGTGTGTGTGTGTGCGCGTGCGTGTTTGTGTGTGTGAGTATTTGTCAGTCAAGCAATCCCTATACCAACTTATAATATTGATAAAATGGAATACTTTCAGTACAACAAAATGGCAGGTGATCGCATCGGAAGCAGAGTATATCATTTATATAATGATAAAATAACAACGTATACAATACAAGTTAATGGAATTGCAATGAGTACGAATAAAACAATCATAATCTTGACGCATCATTTTATAATACCCTGAATATCCTCGTATTTGATTAGTGTATCATATGATCAGTCATAGACCACTGTATACCTGGACTGCGCACGGAATATCGGCCCGTCGCACAAGGGCCTGAAGTCGGAGGGCCGCTCGGATTCATATATATATATATATATATATATATAATACGTATACATATAGATATGGTTTAATAATATCATATATATATATATATATATACGGTCATATAGACTGGTTATCAGATATATGAATACTGTAATCTTCGTAAATGTTTGTTCTATAATATAATCAAATAAAAAACAGTAAAACACGGTAAAGAAATGCCATTACGAGACTGAAGAAATGCATGAACTAATTCACTTCAATCTTCGCCATTTAAAACTTTGCGAGTCAACTTTTATCATGCAGGGTATCAATAGAAGCGCAATTTTATTAACTTTCCATTGCTATATTTCGTTATCTGATAAATTAATTAGAACCATGCATAAATTAGCGTTAACTAAATAAATAAAATCATCAATCGGGTAATTTTCCCGATTGATGAAGTTATCTATTTAGTTAACGCTAATTTATACATGGTACTAATTCATTTATTAGAAAAAGAAATATATAAGTAAATAAATACACACTCATCAATCGGGAAAATTACGCCGATTGATGATTTTTATTTATTTATTTAAACGCTAATTTAATGCAGGTTCTAATTAATTATCAGATACTAAATAATAGCATGGAAAGCTAATAAAATTGCGCTTCTATTGATACCCTTCATGATAAAAGTTGATCCGCAAAGTTTTAAAATGGCGAAGAGTTGAAGTGAATATAACTTCATGCATTTTCTTCATAGTCTCGTAATGCATTTTCTTTTAGCGTGTTTTACTGTTTTAATTGATTAATTCATAGAACAAACATTTAACGAAGATTACAGTATAATCATATATACTGATAAACCAGTTCTATATGATTCCGTATATGAAATATTGATTAGTAATATAATATATAATTATATAGATATATATATATATATAATATATATATATATAGTAATATATAATACATCAATATAATATATATATAGAATCCGAGGAGGGCGTGATGCCCACCACCACCAGGGTGAACAGGTCACCAGGACACCTTGAAATGTTTGCCTTCAGAATTGTTTCTTTTCCATTTGATTTTATAATATATCAATCAATGACCAAAAAACCAATGTTTATCACATGAGAAGAAAGGGGATGGTTGCGTCCACTACCACAGCGTGAATCTGATACTAATGTTTAGGCTTCCCTACACAGTGACGAAACTGTTGGTTTGCCAAGGCAGAAGGGGGAAATATACGATATAATATACGAAATATAATAATACGATACAATATACAATATAATATACAACAGACGATATACATTTACTTATCTATATGTATTTACGTATATCTGTGTGTCAACATTTCATATTTCCTTCTCTAAAGTTTTCAATCGCTGTTGTAAATATGGACTCTGGCTGTGGTATAGGCGAGTGACTTCTAATTAAGTAATATCCATAAAGAACATAATTAAGTACAAGTTAGAGAGACAGACATGCAAACATTGATGAAGATATACATTGGCCATTCTCCCTGAGAGTGAGGTATGCAATGGTACACATGGTACACTGCACGCTACACACCCAGACTTGTTACTGCATACACTCTTATTCACTTTTACTGCACAATTATAGTAATACGCTACATATACAATCTGGGAAAATTATACCCAGGATTTCTCGATGTTCTTAATTAAAGCACACAATTATGAGGCTATGTGACATTACCGCACCATATTTTTACGGTCTTTTTGCATTTATTTTGTATTTAAGAGAGAGAGAGAGAGAGAGAGAGAGAGAGAGAGAGAGAGAGAGAGAGAGAGAGAGAGAGAGAGAGAGAGAGAGAGAGAGAGAGAGAGAGAGAGAGAGAGAGAGAGAGTGTGTGTGTGTGTGTGTGTGTGTGTGTGTGTGTGTGTGTGTGTGTGTGTGTGTGTGTGTGTGTGTGTGTGTGTGTGTGTGTGTGTGTGTGTGTGTGTGTGTGTGTGTGTGTGTGTGTGTGTGTGTGTGTGTGTGTGTGTGTGTGTGTGTGTGTGTGTGTGTGTGTGTGTGTGTGTGTGTGTGTGTGTTGTGTGTGTGTGTGTGTTGTGTGTGTGTGTTGTGTGTGTTGTGGTGTGTGGTGGTGTTTGTGTTGTGGTTTTTCAGCTGGTTCAGTTCGTGTAGGAAACGTGTATGCACCATGTAGCGTACGTACCCCAAGCCTGGCCCTCAGAAGCTACAAGTGACCTATGTAGCTACAAATCACCTATGTAGTTTGTCATAACGTTAGGTATACAGGTTTTGCCACATTTTGCCACCAATTTTGCCAACAACTTCGTGCGAATTTTGTTCTTTTTCTCACCATCCCATTAATGGTAATGGTGAGCGAGGAGGGTGACGACGTGACTCCTACACCCCTGTTGAAGACGT
>JACEEZ010017884.1:32500-55000 GCA_016584305.1 Chionoecetes opilio
ATAAGAGCGTGTAGTCGACGCCAGACTTGATTTACACCTGAAATCTTATTCACCTTTTGTTATATTCAAAGGCATACACGTGAAAGCCTTACACTTGTATCTTATTCAGCTATTCGTCTGCCTCTATTAGCTATTTTTTTTTACATGAGGCCTTCTCCTTAAAGTGTAGGCGGTCAGAAAACATCGAGCAATTTGTTCTCAAAATACACATCCTATATACACACCCTTTAATATACACCCTAACTGCACATCCTAAATACAACTAAATGCCTCTATTCGAGTATACATATATATCTAGAAACAGATACAAAATAAATAGAAACAAAATATGACAATAGAAAATGCTGTTGTATACCAGTCATACATGATTCAAGCATTACACAATAGCTTCATGCCATCCTCCTGGTCCTTTTACTACTACTATGACCACTCCCACTACAACTACTACTACCACTACTACTACTACTACTACTACTACTACTACTACTACTACTACTACTACTACTACTGCTACTACTACTCCTACTACAACTACTTCTACTACTATTACCACTCTCACTACTACTACTACTACTACTACTACTACTACTACTACTACTACTACTGCTACTACTACTCCTACTACAACTACTTCTACTACTATTACCACTCTTACTACAACTACTACTACTACTACCATTACTGTCCCTGTGCATTCGGTCAGCGATTCGAGTCCGCCTAGTTCGTGCTGACGTGGCGGCGCTTTGTATAGTCAATAACCTTGTAGTTGGTACTTGCAAAGTGTCTAGATAGGATGAAAATCTTATCTTATCTTACTACCATTACTACTACTTCAATCCATTCATGCCTCCCCATCCTACGACGTACGCCAGGCAGGCAGGACAGTCGTGAGAGGCGGGTGCTGGGTGCGACCAAGACCTATATATTCTAAGCATATCTAGGTCTTGGGGGCGACCAGTGCCAAGACGCGCCACACTTTCCAGCCTCCGCGACGCCAATAAGGCCTTCGTGCGCCAAGTCCTTCCCCTCACCAGGCGCGACCTTCCCTACACGGCCTTGAGAGGAGCCTTGCTAGGGACGCCGCGGACTCAACGAGGTGAATGAGATATCTATTTCATGATTTACACATACACACACACATTCATACATACACACATATACACACACACACACACATACACACAAATAAATACACTCACACATACTCATACATAAACATACACACACACACACACACACACACACACACACACATACACATACATGCATACTTACTTAGGGACTGGCAGCTCGTAGGATTTTTTGAAACATTTTTTTGTCCTTGGCCAGTCCCTTGTGATGTAAAAAACAATACATATATACAGTACATACATATGAACGCACACACGACCCTTCCGCCCCGCCCACACACACACACACACACACACTAGAAAGGCATTGTATACCCTTTGTAGAGGGGGCGGAGACCCACATATTTTATGAGTCATACTAAAAAACAGAAAAATGTTGCTTTTACTTTGATTAGCTCAGCAGGGTACACAACCAGCTTCACGCTTCTGATTCACGATTTCAGATTTTCAGTTCACATGATAAACTGATCAAGAAAAAATCGAAAAAACATAGCACCATTTAGTGGATTGAACATTCCTCCCGCCTGCAATACATTTTGTGAGATATCTTTATCCTCCACACAGTTTTTGCTTTCAGGGGTTAACATTCTCTCTCTCTCTCTCTCTCTCTCTCTCTCTCTCTCTCTCTCTCTCTCTCTCTCTCTCTCTCTCTCTCTCTCTCTCTCTCTCTCTCTCTCTCTCTCTCTCTCTCTCTCTCTCTCTCTCTCTCTCTCTCTCTCTCTCTCTCTCTCTCTCTCTCTCTCTCTCTCTCTCTCTCTCCATTTGATCCCAAACCACCATTATGTTCAGACTGCATCACATATGAGTTGCACACAATTCAGCAGTAGTATTCACCCCCTGTTCCTCCCCTCCACTAGCCAGGTCACGGGCTTATCATCCCATCGACTCGCATAGCCGTCATTACCATTGCCTGCAAATACATACAGTGGTTGCATGGCATTTTTAGCCTTACTATACCCATGTAGCACGCTGGTTTTTCCTCGCAACAGGATCGTAGTGAAATATACGGTATAACGGGGAACAGGGCGACAGTTACGAGTACCTAAGCGGGCGTTACGCGGGTGAATGAACTTTGAGGGCGGTGCTGGGGCCTTCATGAGCAGCCCCGGCGGACATGTCGGCGGCTCCTGTATAGGTCAGTGCTCCTGCTTCCCTCTGACTCACACACACACACACACACACACACACACACACACACGCTTATAATAATGTTTAAGAAAAGACACGGAAGACTGGCTGACTCTGTGATCTGCTCTATGTGCGTCGAAGATCTTAAGCCTTGAAAACACATGGTCCACAGTTATTATTCCTTTTTTTCTTATTTCCTATTCCCAATTAGCGTCGAAGATCTTAATGCCGCGTCCAAATTGCTTATTACATACATCTATATACTAAATAATACAGCCTTGAAAATACATGTTCCATAATAACTATTTCTGAAGTGCTACAAATGAGTCACAGAAAGAGGGTAGGAGAAGCTTTGTGTAACTAAAATACATACTCGTATACGTAACGTACCACACTTCCATGTATGTATCCTGGATATTTCTTGCACAAATATTCCTGGAAACAGTACTCGTAAACGCATCAGATACGCGGCACAAAAAGAAAAAAAATAGATGCAACTGTGGCATTTCCTCGCAAGCCTCTGACGCTACCTGTGTTCCTCGAGGCAATCTTTCTGCACCTGAATTCATTGCAAAACAAACACACATTATTGAATTCCATCTGAAACCATTTAGGTGAACGATATATTTTTTTCCAAACTCTATTTCCTAATTAATTAAGACACTGTGAGGAAAATTCACTTCCTCCCCACAGCACCTTTATCCTCCTCCCCCCACCCCCCAAACACCATCCCTGGTGATTTAATTTGTCAGTCTGTCTGTCCCTCTGTCCGTTTCGCTATCAGCTTGTAACTCTGTCTATCTTACTTTATCGGTGGACACACACACACACACACACACACACACACACACACACACACACACACACACACACACACACACACACACACACACACACACACATACACACACACAATTTTTTTTTTTTTTTAGAAATATATCTGTCAAGGAGCCTTGGCTCGACAGATTCATTCCAATATGTATTTAAATGTTATGTATATATGTATATAATTGCTATGGAAATAAACTACTTACTTACTTACTACTTACACACACACACACACACACACAACACCACACACACACACACACACACCACACACACACACACACACACACACACACACACACACACCACAACACAAAAAAAAATACAACAGACCACACAAGTATATTTAGTTTTCTAGACAAGGTAATACAACCGCACAAGACCTTGATGAAGATTGCACTCATTGTACACGTGTTATTATATCTCTCTCACTACTCTCTGTCTCTCTCTCTCTTCTTCTACTTCCTCTCCCCTCTCCCTCTCTACTCTCTCTCCTCTCTCTCTCTCTCTCTCTCTCTTCGTGCCCGTAACAATCCTCTATACCCGTAAAACAAGTGGGTTTTCACCAACGAGGTCGTTATGGAGTCCGTGGAATAACCATCTTCGTACAGTCATGCAGTGTCAGGGCAATAACCATATCCGGCAAATGTGCAACCGCTGCGACATTCATGACATATTCTGGTTATTTGACTCTACTAGCCTCTGTTATGGGGAGAACACGCAAGTTTAGAACACATTGTCTTTATGGCTCTTGTTATATTTCTACGTAATGAATTCTCTCTCTCTCTCTCTCTCTCTCTCTCTCTCTCTCTCTCTCTCTCTCTCTCTCTCTCTCTCTCTCTCTCTCTCTCTCTCTCTCTCTCTCTCTCTCTCTCTCTCTCTCTCTCTCTCTCTCTCTCTCTCTCTCTCTCTCAAAACAAAGCGGCACAATTTTTTTCATCTACTTTCATTTATATTTTTTGTCAGGGGTAAGCGTGGCATTCCTCTGATAAAATGTAGCGGAATGCTGTACAGAAAACAAAGTATCATGTGTGTGTGGCAGACATTTTTAACATGACACTGTATTTTTGTTTTACTTTCACACTATATTTTTTTCTACTTTCCGTATCACATTTCAGCATAGAACACGCATCACTCGTCAAGTATTTACAGACACAGCAATTACAACGTACCCTAAAAAGACCCTAGGCGTATGAGAAGCTGCTACCACACACACAAACACACACACACACACACACACACGTCTCACACAGTACGTATAAACACACTAGAAGCAAGGCATACATCACGCCCTTTAAACACACACACACAAGGCGGTGCACACAGTGGTAAACTCCTTGAAGTAAACTAAAAGAGCTGGCAATGCAGAGGTTTACTTAATCCTGCAACTTACACGTGTCCTAGTATACCTGCGTGCACGAGTCATATTATATCTCACCAAAGTAAAACCTCTTCCTTCTCTCTCTCTCTCTCTCTCTCTCTCTCTCTCTCTCTCTCTCTCTCTCTCTCTCTCTCTCTCTCTCTCTCTCTCTCTCTCTCTCTCTCTCTCTCTCTCTCTCTCTCTCAAAGTCAAAGTCAAAGTCAAAGTCAAAATTGTTTATTTGCCCATCTTTAACCCGAAGAAAATTAACATATCACAAATATCAAGGCAGAGCTCTTTTAATGTAAACATTTTTAAAGAGCTCCCAAAAATAATCTACGTAAAATTCAATAATTACCTAGGGCACATAAGCTAATATAATACATACGTACCTATTTATACTGTAAACTCATATCTGGTTTTTCATAGAGTTAGAAGTCTCTCTCTCTCTCTCTCTCTCTCTCTCTCTCTCTCTCTCTCTCTCTCTCTCTCTCTCTCTCTCTCTCTCTCTCTCTCTCTCTCTCTCTCTCTCTCTCTCTCTCTCTCTCTCTCTCTCACACACACACACACACACCTACGCGTAATCCTTGTCACAAACACTCCAAGTTTTCCCACAAGTACTTGCCATTTTTATACAACGATGCAACTGTTTCGTAGCAACAATATCCAAGGGGGGCTTAGCGAAGTGATTTACGAACGCAACACACTAAAGCTCCCTTCGCAGGAAATTCTTGAGAGGGATTAACAAGGGCATGAAGGGCGAGTACCGAGGCAGGAATCCCTTTCGTTCATAAGGCCTTAAATCCCCCCCTAATCCCCCCATCCCAGTAATCTTACTCCTATATCAAGAATGGGATGGAAAGAGGGTGGGTTTGGGAGGAGACTGGTGTTGCAAAGGGAAAGTATGATGGTAATGATAAAAATGGAAGAGAGAGAGAGAGAGAGAGAGAGAGAGAGAGAGAGAGAGAGAGAGAGAGAGAGAGAGAGAGAGAGAGAGAGAGAGAGAGAGAGAGAGAGAGAGAGAGAGAGAGAGAGAGAGAGAGAGAGAGAGAGAGATACATACATACATACATACATACATACATACATACATACATACATACATACATACATACATACATACATACACATATACAGACAGAAAGTAAAACAAACAAGTAAGATGAAAGAAAGGCGGCAGGGATGAATAATTCAATTTACTCAAAACATGAAAAAGCGAGAAAAAAAAAAAACTACAATGAAATGAAAAAAAGAATGCACGCCATTTATATGTATAAAACTCGAGCATGAAAAATAAATCAATGAAAACACGAAGGGGAAAAAAAAAAAATAGAAAAAAGTCTTTGGTACATTTGCCTCCTATTTTTTCCTTCTCTTTTCTTGCATTCTTGCCTTCGGGTAAGAACACGACTTCCCTTCAGAATATTTCAGGCAGGGAGGAAGGGGAGAACAGGAGGAGAGGGTGACAGGAAAGGGACTGAGAGAGACTGACGCAATAGGTCAAAGAAAAAGAGAGGGAGGAAAGAAAGGAAAAATAAAGGAAAATGAACGGGGGAATAATTACACACATAGAAAACGGGAGGAGGTAATACGGGTGGGAAACTGCGTTGGTAAAAGCACTCCACGAACTTTGTGTATGCCAGTAGTTCCGTGGTAGTAGTAGTAATAGAAATAATAATAGTAGTAGTGATAGTAATTATAGTAGTAGTGGTAGTAATAATAGTAGTAGTGGTAGTAATAATAGTAGTAGTGGTAGTAATAATAGTAGTAGTGGTAGTAATAGAAGTCGTAGTGGTGGTAGGAAGAGGGGGAAGAGGAGAACGAAGCGCGGGTATATTCCAGACCTAGCCGTGAGTGGTATGTACAAAGTCGCCGTTCCTGTGCACCATTAGCCATGAACACAGCAGGGCGAGGCAAGGGAAGCGACCAGTCCAGCGTGAATCGTCCCCCTCTCGGACTTTTGTGAAATGAACTGTAAGTCACTGCATATACATTGTGAGAAACCTTATTAACATGTTTTTTTGGTAAATGTTAATATTTTCTACATCAACTTGGTAGACGAAACTATAAGAATATAAGTTACGTTACAGGAACTACCACGTGTATATAGGTCTCACGGTCTCTTATAGCTTCCTTATTTTCTTATGTTCTTATGTTCTTATAATAATTGGTCATACCGGGGTCTCCATATAAGATGTTTATCGTATAACTTATGATGGAAGATATGTAGTATTTCTTACATATTACCACATAAGTGATTTGATATATGTGAATATACAAATTATTCTAATGAAGAGTTATGATCAGTCCCTAAACACTTCAGCAAAGACGTAAATATTGATAGAAAATTCTGGCGTTGCTATCACTAAGACGGCCAGAAAATGTTTATGTGTCAGAAGTAATAACAACAAACGTCAATTGACAAAGCAATAAGTTTCCTTCCAGTTCGTGAGAGAAAAAGTCGGGTTTCTCTGCAAAGCCTCACACATATATGTACACGGGGGGGGGGGGGGGGGGGGAGGGGAGAGAGAGAGAGAGAGAGAGAGAGAGAGAGAGAGAGAGAGAGAGAGAGAGAGAGAGAGAGAGAGAGAGAGAGAGAGAGAGAGAGAGAGAGAGAGAGAGAGAGAGAGAGAGGAAAAAATATAAGAGGATGATGCAATTAAAAAAAATGTAAGCAAATACCCGTTCATTAGAGAGAGAGAGAGAGAGAGAGAGAGAGAGAGAGAGAGAGAGAGAGAGAGAGAGAGAGAGAGAGAGAGAGAGAGAGAGAGAGAGAGAGAGAGAGAGAGAGAGAGGGGGGTACCAGGGGGACATAAGGGGGACGATGCAGCCCTCTGTCGTCCTATCTTTACCTACCGTGTTTCATTTTCTTCTCCTTCAACACCATTCTATAATGTAATGTGACGCATTTTTCAGGGCATACACAAAGCCTAAATTAAGCCGGCTTTGTTTTGTTGTGAAAAATGCGGCGAAATACTTAGTCAGGGAACATAATTATCTCCCCTCACAGTATACGCGGTCGCACGCAAATATATAGCATTAAATTATTTTTTCTCTCTTAGATTATTATACTTCCTCCTCTGAAAACGTGGCAAGAATGATAATGTAAGCACATGATATTTCACGCAGGGTAAGAAATTAAGTTAATTATCACCTTCATTATCATCATTATCATTATCATTGTAAGGAATGACCTGTCTCTGTTATCCCTCAATGTTTTATCTCTGCGGCATTGATAAGAAGTAGATACAAAGATACAAAAAAAAGAACAGATAAAAACCAGAGCTATGTGCTGTTCCTCCTTCTTCTTCCTCTTTATCTATTGTTAATATCACAATTATTACTCTTATTATCATCAGTATTGTTATTTTAGTAATAGTATTTTCATTATGGTCGTTACTATCGTGTGAGGTCGGACAGCTCTTACTGCCGCCGCTTAGTTACATCACGGCCTTAACACATCGCCTTCATGTCGCCTTAGTTACATCACGGCCTTAACTCATCGCCTTCATGTCGCCTAGTTACATCACGGCCTTAACTCATCGCCTTCATGTCGCCTTAGTTACATCACGGCCTTAACTCATCACCTTCATGTTGCCACACCACCCTGTCAACCCCTACAGCAGGTAAGTGAGGCCACGGCTTACGATAGGAGGTGAGAAGCGGGTGTTGCGATATCAAAGTAGCTAATGTATAATATTAGTTACACAATAAATACTCATTAATACATAATATATTAGTTTCTTTGGGGAGTATGAAGGGAAAGTTGTGTGTTTAAGAAGCCCAGTACACACTAGTATGGAACACCAGCCGCGGGAGTGTTACATATTTTTTTATTATTATTATTACATTATCATTATCAACATCATCCTTACTATCATCATTATCATCATTATCATCGTTGCCGTCAGATAAGTGGTGGTGGTACAGTTGTTAAGTAAATGGTCCTGAGCTTAGAAGTGGCGGAAGTGCTACATTGTTTTTTGTTATTATTACCCTCATTATCATTATCAACATCATCATTACTATCATCATTATCACCATTATCATCGTTGTCGTCATAGAGGTGGTGGTGGTGGTGGAGTTGTTAAGTAGGTTCTGAGCATAAAATAGGTGAAAGTATTACATTTTTGTGTCATTATTTCTATCATCACCATTATCAACATCATTATCATCATCATCATCGTTGTCGTCACAGAGGTTTTGGTGGTGGAGTTGTTAATAGAAGTGGTGGATGAGTTACATTTTTTCTCATTATTACTATCATTATCATTACTATCATCATTACTATCATCATTATCATCGTTGTCGTCACAGAGGTGGTGGTGGTGCAGTTGTTAAGTAAATGCCCTGAGCTGAGGTGTCTAGCGAATCATTCTGTATCTCGTCAGACACCCTTTGCTTACGTTCACCCGGGCAGGCGCGAGAGAGCACCTGAGAGCGGCTAAGCATGTCTGAGTCACTGTCTGAGAGGCGTATGTCTGACTCAGGAATACGAGCAAACATCATGACGCTGCGTGAATATGACATGCAACCCATCCCACCCATGCATAACTCTGTCCAATCCGCTTCTAATCCACGTGGGAAGGATGTCTGCTGGTTCTATTAGGTAGCGGAGATGTCCAGCCCTGCGACGAATTATAAAAACCCGGCTATATACTTTTCCTTGTTTTTCTTCCTATTTTTCTATCATTAATATCACTTATTATCATCATTATAGATATTCTACTAATTTTATTATCATTATGTTGTGGTTATAAACATTACCTCTATCGTTATTGATGGTGGTACTAACGCTAATGGTAAAAGATGGTATGGTGATATAATATGGATGGTTAGTGTAGTAGTGGTGGTGGTGGTGATGGTGGTGGTGATAATACAAGTGATGGTGATAGTGACGAAACAAATGCTTGGTTGATTCCAGTCTAGTCGGGGTAAACATCATGTGAATCAAGTGTTTAAGCTTAGTAACCTGAAGGAAAATATTCTACGGAGAGGTAATAATCTATATGACACTTAAACATTTGGATGTAGTATATAATGCAAAATTGGAATACCTCTGTGGCAAGTTTATTTGAGTTTTGTATGTCGTGTGTGGACGTCTGTAGCAAGGGACGAGAACCATTAACAGTAATTTACATCAGCGTGCAGACAGGTACATAAGAGTGAAGAGGAGTTAGTATTTTCCACTCACTTCTGGAGGAGGGAGTTGCGTGGCTGGCTGGGGCATGTTGACGAAAGCAAATAAAAGACTCATAATCGTGGGTGAAAGCCGTAATTGGAGTTATTAAGGAAATGCATGAAAAATTTTGCCACCGAATTATAGAAAGGTGTATGAGAGAGGTAAGGTGAAAGCCAATACGTCAAAGAGTGAATGTGATGAGGTATTTCTTACTAATGAACTTCTTTACCTGTATGTTGATATGATATAATACAGCAGGGTAAATAAAGTGAGAATTGAGCCATGAGGTGTGGGATAGAACGAGTTTTTGGGCTTTTCACGGAGTTATAAATGAAATGTTGGAGGAAACATGAATTTATGAGAATGCTGCAAAATTCATGAATTTATGAAGTGACAATTAGGTGAATCGTGCAAAATTGTTCAAGGTATTTATAATTTATTAACTGACCGAAATAGCAATGGTAATATGATGAATAAAGTTGTGAAGTTACATAGATTATATATTATTGAATATATATTATGAGAGAGATAAGAATGGATACTGAGATAAGTAGAGGATAGAAAACTGGGAAGTTATGAATGATAATAAGATGATATATGAGAGGAGAGAGAGAGAGAGAGAGAGAGAGAGAGAGAGAGAGAGAGAGAGAGAGAGAGAGAGAGAGAGAGAGAGAGAGAGGAGAGAGAGAGGAGAGAGAGAGAGAGAGAGAGAGAGAGAGAGAGAGAGAGAGAGAGAGAGAGAGAGAGAGAGGAGAGAGAGAGAGAGAGAGAGAGAGAAGAAGAGAGAGAGAAGAGAGAGAGAGAGAGAGAGAGAGAGAGGAGAGAGAGAGGAGAGAGAGAGAGAGAGAGAGAGAGAGAGAGAGAGAGAGAAAGGAAACAAATATGGAGCGAGATGATTGATATGAGGTCGAGCTTTTTTTTTATTATTAAATGTTTTCAATTTTATCGCATTTCTTCCCCCCGACGCCAAAGTTCCTTCCTTTGAGTTATCTGCAATTTCAGTGATGTCACATTCAAGCCTCCCCAACGACTGTTATGTGGGAGTGTGTGTGGGAGTGTGTGTGGGAGTTTTCTAATACACATTTTGTCACCTGATGCCTTCCACACACCACAGATAAATGCCTGGAGTTCAACGCACCTTCGATTTTATTATAAGTGTCTTTTAGATGAAGTGACCAGGATGATAATTACAGAGAGTTTGTCTTGCGAGTTAAATATGCTAAGGGTTTTGTAAATAACTACACTCAAGTAAAGATATGATAGAAGAATGAAAGTTAAAACGATCAAATTAATACAGTGAGGTGCGTGTATATACGTAAGGGGAAATGCGAGTGCCTTTGGTTTGGTAGTATTTCTATCTTTTTGATCTTCTTGTGACAACTCTAAACCATCTTGCAGGGGCTGGGAGGAGCTAGTTTAATTACTGTTATGACTAGTATCCTTATTGCTATCATCGTTATAATTTCTTGTCAGTATTGGTGATTGTAGTAGTAGTAGTAGTAGTAGTAGTAGTAGTAGTAGTTGTAGTTGTAGTTGTAGTAGTAGTAGTAGTAGTAATAGTAGCAGTAGTAGTAGTAGTAGTAGTAGTAGTAGTTGTAGTTGTAGTAGTAGTAGTAGTAGTAGTAGTAGTAGTAGTAGTAGTAGTAGTAGTAGTAGTAGTAGTAGTAGTAGTAGTAGTAGTAGTAGAAGTAGCAGTAGTAGTAGTAGTAGTAGTAGTAGTAGTAGTATAGCAGTAACAGCAGCGAGAGTATGTAGTATCATCATCATCAGTCATTATCATCACCATAATCATCACTAGTCTTCGTCCCTATCATCACAAGTTCACATCACTTCGTTCCTATCATCGTTCGTTCATCACTAATCTTCTGTTCCTTCTTCTTCTTCTTTCCATGATTAGTGATTTAGTTATCCTTATCCTTCATTCTTAATCATCACTTTCTTTTCCTTTTCCCTTCTTCTTTTCCTTTCTATCAATTATTATTATTATTACCGATTTAGATAGATATCGAGCATCAGGAAAACACGCCGGGTCTCCACCTTGATGGCAGAGCGTGAAATAAACCGGGATGAGGGCGAGGCGATGAGTGGAGGAGCAGATACCAAGTGCAGGGAAGATTGCAAAAGAGACAGAACACGTGTATAAATTCAGAATCCAATTTGGAGCTGTCTGCTAATTGTAGCTCAGCGATCCTCCATCACAACCGATTTCCAGGTTACGACAATGCTGGAATGTTCTTTTTCTTCCTTCTCTTTACCCGCAGCAGAGGAAAAATGTTCAGAGTTTTCGTTTCATCTCAAGATACCCAGAAAAAAGACAGGGTAATGACACTTGAGTCGGTGAACGTTGCCTGAAGAATGCCGGAATGTGTGTCTGGTCGTAGTTAAATAACCATCATCGCACGAATAGGCCATAAATAGATTAATACCTACTCCTGTGTGCGTGGAGGAGTTTCACAGTGAGGAGAACACACAAAAACCTATACTTGCCGCACGTTAAGTTGGCGAAAATGGGGCCCTTCACTCCCCTCTTCCGAACACACGGGATTAGCTGAGGTGTTGAGTCACTTGAGTATTGATTGGGTGAGAATGCCTTACTCCAAATTCCGCCTTAAGGCCCCAACACCCAACACCTCAGCCAGTCCCGTGCGTTCAAAAAGGGGGAGTGACGGGGCCACATTTTCGCCAATTTAACGTGCGGCGAGTTGTTTTTTTGTGATAAAAGCGCGAAGAAGGCTGCAGGATTTTGTTCAGCGTATATTTTACCCATAACACTATACTGACAGCGTATATATATTACCCATAACACTTCTGACAGCGTATATATATTACCTATAACACTACTGACAGCGTATATATTACCCATAACACTTCTGACAGCGTATATATATTACCTATAACATTACTGACAGCGTATATATTACCCATAACACTTCTGACACCGCATATATTACCCATTGAAAACAAACCGCGGCAAACCACTCCAGAGGGATTTCCTGCAGGTAGTAATACCTTTATTTGTTAAAGCTACCTCTATTAATAACCCCCCCTTAGAATACATAAATAACTAGAGGGAGGGGGGGGCACTCAGTAGAGCGCATACCTCCGCCCGAATATTTCATCAATTGGCTGCCATGGCAACAGCTGTGATTCGATTTCATCCAAAAAAAAAAGTAAAAAAAAAAAGTAAAAAAAAATAATATATATATATATATATATATATATATATATATATATATATATATATTATATATATTATATATATATATATATATATATATATATTATATATATTATATAATATATATATAATTACACTCAGTATGAGCGCATACCTCCGGCCGAATATGTCATCAATTGGTTGCCATGGCAACAGTTGTCAATAGATTTCATCCAAAATTAAATCAGTTCTTCCTTATACCAAATAGACTTGGTATACCGAGTTTGGTCCAAATCTATTCGTAACTTTTCGAGAAATCCTGTACACTAACAAACAGACAGACAGACAGACAGATCTGGGTGAAACATAACCCCTCCAACTTCGTTGGCGGAGGTAATTACATTAAGCATACTACCTTATTTTTTCTAACTTTCATAATCACTTTATTTTTCTGCACTGCGAGGAGTCTAGAAGTGGCATTAATCGAATCTCCATTTAGTTCCGAGATTATGTAAATAGAAAAGAAGGTTTTAATTAATTTTGCCTTTTTAGCACTCATTACTTTTTATGACGTACTACTTCCTGTTTCTCAATGGTGATGAAAATAAGGGGGAGGAAAAAATGTAATTACTTTGTTGGGTGTGGCGGAGGAGAAGGGGAAGAGGGAAGGGGGGGAGGGAAAAGGGGGGAAAGGGCGGGGAGGGGAATGTGGGGAGGGGAAGAAGCGGAGAGGAGTCATGGAGGAGAGAAAAAACAGGGAAAAAGAGATAGAGAGAGGAAAAAAGGAACTAAAAGGGAGAAAAATACGATATAAAATCACACGGGTTGAAATGTGAGTGTTATGTTCCGTTGTAATTAAGCGGCAAATGAAAGTGTCGGTAGTCGTTTGTATAATCTGACAAAATTAATAACACTTAATATAGAAAATAATGACAGTCGCTAATGGCGATAATGATGTTGCTGCCGTCATCCCCGCCGCTGTTAATAATAAAAATAGTAATTACCATAATGACAGTAATAACGTTATCATTAGTATTATTGGTAATATATAATAAATAATGACAATAATGATAACACCAACAACGCATGTATTAATATGAAAGGATATTATTAGCCATTACTTTGTTTTTCTTGTTATCATTTCTATAATTATTATTATATTATTATTATTCTATTCGTGAACATAACTAGCAGCGTCCCCTTCACACACACACACACACACACACACACACACACACACACACACACAACACACACACCACACACACCACACACACACACACACACACACACACACACACACACACACACACACACACAACACACACAGTCACACACACATCACACACACACACACACACCACACACCACACACACCACCACACACACACACACACAACACACACACACACACACACACACAATACACACACATACACACACACACACACACACACACACACACCACACACACACACACACACACACACACACACACACACACACACACACACACACACACACACCATGAACCATCGCCACTCTCACAAATGCTACAAAACATATAAACTACCGCCACTGCTGCAAACCTTATAATATTCACGCCGCTCCCCCTCCACCACTGCCCTTCCTTTCCCTACGCTTGTTCATGTAAATTAAACGCTGGTCGTGTGCTTGTAATCAAGAGCATTAAGTGGATTAAACGCGTGGGGGGAGAGGGGGTTGTTTTTATGTAGGAGTTCAACGAGTATGCGAGTACTAGCACGTTACACCACTCGTCCCTGTCGCCGATACCCCCCCTACCTCCACCACCACTCCAAAAATAGGCGAGCACACACACACACACACACACACCCTTTACAAACAGAAAGGGAACTTCCATTTTTAACTTACAAGAAACCATTCACAGCACTAGAAATAATAATGTTAATTTAGTTTGTCCGCCATATCGAACAACTCTCTTCAGGAACAGCATCTTTTATTTTGGTCCTCAATTATGGAATACTTTACCAACTGACTTGAAAACTCTGTGTAATTCGTGTAGTATTCCTCAATTTAAATATAAAATAAAAAAATATCTATTCACGCAACAAAATTTGTAGAAATACCACTCAATAAATAATGTAGATAGTGTCAAAGTTCATGAATTTGTTTTTCTCTCTTGTATACTGATGTATACTATAATGTATATTTGATGCTCCTCAGCTAAATTGTATTTTTTTTTTTAATAGAAATATATCTGTCAAGGAGCCTTGGCTCGACAGATTCATTCCAAAATTTATTTAAATTTGTTATGTATATATGTATATAATTGCTATGGAAATAAAACTTACTTACTTACTTACCAAAACACAACCACACACACACACACACACACACACACACACACACACACACACACACACACACACACACAACAGAAAGACCGACACGGTAAAAGAGAGGTAGATTGCAGACCCAAAATATTTCATCTACAGCAGTCTCCTAAAAATGAAAGGGAAAAAAAAATTCATTCCCTCTTATCAAAAGGAAAAAAAGCTTATGTAGGAGAGGTTTCAAAACATTGGGTGCACGATAAGACTTTTTTATTTATACGTATACGAAATCCAAGAGGTTTCCCATGAAAAATATGACCACAAGAAAAGAAAAATAAGTCACCTTACGGTATCTAAACGTTGAAACACACACACACACACACACACACACACACACACACACACACACACACACACACACACACACACACACACACACACACACACACACACACACACACACACACACACACACACGCAACTAAAAGTAAAAATGCAAAAAAACGCCAAGCAAAAAAAACATATTTACGCGCAGCAGAACAGACTATATTATTTTTTCCTTCCTAGGCTTAACCATATTTCGCGTGACACATCAGCGGTCATAACTAGAATTAATTACCACGTTAACCACGCCGATAATTAGAGCGGCAGGCTGATGCAGGACCCGCCACGACCCTTTGCCATTAAAGGGTCCCACGGCAAGGGCGGGAGGGGGGCGGGAGGGGGGGGTAAGTGGCCTACATAATCACGCGCACAACTACCACTTCAGACCGGACCAACACACGCCGGCCGCCAGCCTGCACTCAGCGCCGGCCGCGGGACTGCCTCGCCTCCCCTTAACACGGTCGACCAGGGAGAAAAATGTGTTTGTGCCCCAGGCTTACACGGGGAGAAATCTGGGCCGCCGTGCACGCTATACCTGGGCCCGCAGATGAAAATTCCATTCTATCTTAAGGTCTGATGCTTAAAATTATGCCTATATTTACCTGTTAATAGGGTTAACTATGATAAAATACAGCAAAAATTTTGAAGAACCGTAGTATTCCCTTCTCCTGGCATCAAATATCAGTCAGTAAGCAGCAAGGGGTCAGGATTTTCGTAAATAAATCGTAAAAAAATCCAGAGTATAGTTTGAGCTTATCTTAACAATTACGTAATAGATAGTGATAAATAGTGAAAATAATAGTTTGTTGATAATAATAATGCTAATAACAACAAACACAGCAATAATAATGATAATACTAATAACGATAACGATAGTAATATAAATAATAATGATAAAAAGACACAGATAATAGTTACGATATCATTATTTCACCCCTGCACCGAACAAAGAAGAAATATCAGAGATTAATAATTACGAAAAAAAATACAGCAAGAAAAATGAAAAATTCTAAAAATGACGTCAGCATCATAGAAAGGAATCCATAACAAAAAGTAGAGCGAATTATAGGAAACAGACAAAGACGAGGAGGGAAAAGCCAGTATTCATCACACAGTCACACACACCATTCATCACACAGTCACACACACCATTCACCACACAGTCACACACACCATTCACCACACAGTCACACACACCATTCACCACACAGTCACACACACCATTCACCACACAGTCACACACCATTCACCACACAGTCACACACACCATTCACCACACAGTCACACACCATTCACCACACAGTCACACACACCATTCACCACACAGTCACACACACCATTCACCACACAGTCACACACACCATTCATCACACAGTCACACACACCATTCATCACACAGTCACACACACCATTCACCACACAGTCACACACAACCATTCACCACAACAGTCACACACACCATTCACCACACAGTCACACACACCATTCACCACACAGTCACACACACCATTCACCACACAGTCACAACACCATTCACCACACAGTCCACACACCATTCACCACACAGTCACACACCATTCACCACACAGTCACACACCCTCTTACCTCATGAAAGAGAGGTAAGAGCAATAACCGTGAAAACATACGCACGCTGGTGGGAACAAAAAGAACTAACAAACAAGCATATACAAAAGGGCGAAGACAATAATTCTCCCCCTAAAAAAAAAAAAAAAAAATACCACCGTAAACAGTACTCTCTATCTCTCTTTTTTTCTCTCTCTCACTCTCTGTCTGTCTGTCTGTCTGTCTGTCTGTCTATCTCTGTCTATCTGTCTGTTTCTGTTTATCTGTCTGTCTGTTTCTGTTTATCTGTCTGTCTGTTTCTGTTTATCTGTCTGTCTGTTTCTGTTTATCTGTCTGTCTGTTTCTGTTTATCTGTCTGTCTGTTTCTGTTTATCTGTCTGTCTGTCTGTCTGTCTGTCTGTCTGTCTGTCTGTCTGTCTGTCTGTCTGTCTGTCTGTCTGTCTGTCTGTCTGTCTGTCTGTCTGTCTGTCTCTGTCTGTCTGTCTGTCTGTCTGTCTGTCTGTCTGTCTGTCTGTCTGTCTGTCTGTCTGTCTGTCTGTCTGTCTGTCTGTCTGTCTGTCTGTCTGTCTGTCTGTCTGTCTGTCTGTCTGTCTGTCTGTCTGTCTGTCTGTCTGTCTGTCTGTCTGTCTGTCTGTCTGTCTGTCTGTCTGTCTGTCTGTCTGTCTGTCTGTCTGTCTGTCTGTCTGTCTGTCTGTCTGTCTGTCTGTCTGTCTGTCTGTCTGTCTGTCTCTGTCTGTCTGTCTGTCTGTCTGTCTGTCTGTCTGTCTGTCTGTCTGTCCTGTCTGTCTGTCTGTCCGTCTGTCTGTCTGTCTGTCTGTCTGTCTGTCTGTCTGTCTGTCTGTCTGTCTGTCTGTCTGTCTGTCTGTCTGTCTGTCTGTCTGTCTGTCTGTCTGTCTGTCCTGTCTGTCTGTCGCTGGTCTGTCTGTCTGTCCTGTCTGTCTGCCCTGTCTGTCTGTCTGTCTTCTGTCTGTCTGTCTGTCTGTCTGTCTGTCTGTCTGTCTGTCTTTTCTGTCTGTCTGTCTGTCTGTCTGTCTGTCTGTCTGTCTGTCTTCTGTCTCTCTCTCTCTCCCTCTCTTCTTTCTGCTTCTCTCTCTCTCTCTCTCCTCTCTCTCTCTCCTCGTCTCTCTCTTCTCTCTCTCTCTCTCTCTCTCTCTCTCTCTGTGTCTGTCTGTCTGTCTGTCTTGTCTTTCTGTTTGTCTATCTCTGTCTGTCTCTGTCTATCTGTCTGTTTCTGTTTATCTGTCTGTCTGTCTGTCTGTCTGTCTGTCTATCTTTGGTCTGTCTGTTTGTCTCTGTCTCTCTCTCTCTGTCTCTGTCTCTCTCTATCTGTCTCTCTCTCTCTGTCTCTCTCTCTCTCTCCCTCTAACTCTCTTTTCCCATAACACCTGCACCATTGGAGGCTTAGGGTGAATGAATAGCCTGGCTCGTGAATAACAAGAACTTTGCATAATGAAGCAGGTTTGTGGGGTAAACGCTATGTAAATGCAGACAGCCCAGCGTGACACCGCGTCCCTTTCAGGTGGTGACCTCTCGTTTACTGCGACAGAGGGAAGGAAGGAGGGCGGGAAAGAGTGAACGGATGCACTTAAGGACTGAAAAGAGTTATTAAAGGCTGAATGAGAAAGGAGAGTGTGTAGGGAGAGAGGAAGGGTTGTTGAAAGGACAGATACGTGGTTATTTATTATTATTCATCTCGGTAATACATGCACTTAATCCACCCTATATTCACCTTCCCTACCACCGCTTTCTATAGAAACTCTCTCTTTCCAGCCCACCTCTCTGTCTGTCCTTATACACGAAGGTTTGTGCCGTGACGGTGACTGGATATAATATAAAGTAAAGTATAGATGGAGTATATACGCTATACTGCGCTTGGCCTCGGTGCTCATATCCGTCGCATTAGGCTTTGAGCCTGTGGTGGGTGACAACCCAGTACCCCGGGACACAGGGCTAGTGTGACATCCGGATTACCACAATTACCTTTCCCAGGTTTCCCCAGGTACCTATTTATCAACCCCGAAAGGGAGGATGAACAGCTGGTTTGGGCTGGCCGTCGACTTGCCCTAGCCAGGATTCGAACCAGGGCCCGCAGACTCCCCAGAACAGGCTTCCCCAGAAGGGCCCTAGCCAGGGCTCCCCAGAACAGACTGGGGAGGCGGTAGCTGAGTGGTTAGCGTCTCCGACTGGCGTTCTCGGTGACCCGAGTTCGATCCCCGAAGAAAACCAAAACCTTTCTGCACCATCGAGTGGCCTAAGAAACACCCACATGCCCTGCCCATCAACTCTACCTTCGATTGCGAGTGCATCGGAGGACACAGGGGGGCGGCATGAGCCTCACAGGCGTCACTATAAGAATCCTGCCTGCGCCACCACGGGCGAGGACCAACCATCAGAACCCTCAAGTGAACCTCCAGAGCCTACCATCCGAGCCCTGGGTCACCACTGCCTACAGGCGCTATAGGCACAAATGTAAAAAAAAGAAAAAAAAGATTCGTAGTTAGGCGCGCTAGCCACTACACCACGGAGGCGACAACTGGATATATGTGTACTGGAAAGTGCAACATGAGTACTACCAATCTATAAACAGACTTTTCTACCATTTATACCCCGTACAATACACAGTACATCTCCTATTTTTCAGCAAACTTTCACTATATTTTTTTCATCACGTACTCTCCTCTAATTCCAATTTCTACTATATTCCTGCCGTTTCTACCACTTTCCTCCACCCCTCACACACCCACGCACCCACTCACCCATCACCACCCCCTTGCACACCCCCGCACCCCCCCCGCCCCCTCGCACACCCACAAACCCACCTCCACCCCCGCCCCCTCGCACACCCCACGCACCCCCCCCCCGCCCCCTCGCACACCCACACACCCACGCACCCACCTCCACCCCGCCCCCTCGCACACCCACGCACCCCCCCCCCCCCGCCCCCTCGCACACCCACACACCCACGCACCCACTTCCACCCCCGCCCCCTCGCACACCCACGCACCCACTCACCCAACGCCGCCTCTGCTTCAGTGTGTGTACGTGCCTGGCCTCCCCCGTGCCGGAAAACTTGCTCCACCGTCTTACTAAGTTGGTTATTTTGCAATTTGCGTTATTCGCGTACATAATTTGGCCCGGTAATGCAGTTTTTTGTGTTTCATGTGCGTTTAACTACATTTTAGGAGGGAGAGCATCGCCTGGGCCCGAGAACTTGCTGGGAATTATGCTTCAATAAGAACAAGCGAGTTTTGTCTCTATTGTTATTGGAGCTGATAATGTTTTAATGGTAACTGTTATTGTTGTTATATTAGCCGTCGTCTTTGCCGTAATCGTTTTCATGATAAATAACAAGAACAATAACAATACAAATACTACTGCTATTACTATTAATTCCACTATATTGCTAACTATTACCATTATCACAACAACCATTATATGATGATAATAATGAAAATTACAATGATGAAAGTAGTATCAATACACAACAACCCTTATGGCAAGCAAGTGGGGTGGCGTAGAGAATAAATAATTCTACTTTTCGTTTACATGGGAAATAACACTACCGGATGAAAGGATTCCAACCCTCTTCCCTTGTCCCTGAGTCGCATATACACCATACATGAAACACCTCGATCAACTGACAATATCAATAGTCAGGTAGTACAGTAGTCAATTAACCTTGGGAAACACGGAGTCACCTTACGCCTGTGTCTTGAGCTAAGTCTATATAGTTAATGATAATAATGAGTCTACATAGCTAAACCCCAGGCTGCTGCACCACTGAACAGTAGGCCTACTACAACCACCGTGTAGTGGGCGGTGGGGCAGCCACAGCACTATGCCTAGGTTAGATCTATGAAACATAATATCTAGTTGTTTTCATCATTGTTACTATTCTCATCTAATGTTGATGATAATTATGATGATGATATGATGATGATAATAGTAATAATGATAAAAGTGTTAATGATTATAATAGTAATGGTAATAATAAATGATTATTATGATAACAATAAAACAAAAATAATGATGATAATAACAATAATATGAAAAATCTGAAGAATAATATGTATGATAATAATAATATGAAGAATATGAAGAAAAATGATTAAGAGCTAAACAATAACAATATACTAACATTAGAAACATAAGCAAAGCAACAACAACAACAATAACATCAAAGGACTTAATCCTACACCCACACAGGAGTTTCACGCGTTTCAGGTTAGATATAAAGGACATATTCTCTCTCTCTCTCTCTCTCTCTCTCTCTCTCTCTCTCTCTCTCTCTCTCTCTCTCTCTCTCTCTCTCTCTCTCTCTCTCTCTCTCTCTCTCTCTCTCACTTTTTTATCAGCCTTTTACTAACCTTCTGATACCTTATATATTTCCTTTCCAATATCCACACCGCCCACACTCCAACCCTCACGCCCACCCTTCGCTATGCACCCGAATCCGACACCCAAATCTGTCTTAATGATTCCATGGCGTATCCTCGGGTAGGAAGTCAACTAAAGCTTACGAAAATACTACGAAAATACTGAAATTAAGCAGCTTCGTACACAGCAACAAATATACAATCACCCTTCGTACGTGATGCTGAAAGGCAATATTTGTTGTCAATATTTGGGAGTGTCGGTCACAAGTATAATTTGCAGTGATATATATTTTTTTTTTAGACTCGTTCAGCTATTTTTACTATTCATCTTCTGGCCTTTGTAATGTAAAAGTTGTGCAGAATACTAACTCATTCCTAATGCAAAAAAGTGTCAGCAGTAGTCTTTTAATTTTGAAAATACAATTATGTTGCCGTGTGTGTGTGTGTGTGAGTGTGGGTGTGGGTGTGAGTGTGGGTGGGTGTGGGTGTGGGTGTGGGTGTGGGTGTGGGTGTGGGTGTGGTGTGGGTGTGTGGGTGTGGTGGGGTGGGTGGTGTGTGTGTGGGTGTGGGTGTGGGTGTGAGGTGTGTGGGTGTGGGTGTGGTGTGGGGTGGGGTGGGGGTGGGGGTGTGTGTGTGTGTGTGTGTGTGTGTGTGTGTGTGTGTGTGAAAGGTGTCAGATTATTTTCAATTCGCGGGACGTGCTGTGCGGTGACCAATCAGGGACGAGTTTTGGGCTCATGAATACTTAGGTAATTTTATTAAACATTAATCTAGTGTCTTTCATGGTTCCCGCTGCCTTCACTCACCTGGAAGGCTGCACCGCGTTCAGACCATGCTTTGATTACTATTACTGCTACTACTACTACAATATCCCTTCTTTCACAATGAAGAACCTGACTCTGCAAGAATAACACAATCAAGGGAATATATAGACAGACATATAAATATAATATAGGGAATATACAGACAGACAGGCGTATAGACAGTATGAACTAATGTTGATTTCGTCTATCCGAGGAGGAATAAGGAGATTCGAGGAGGCGAAAAGGGACACGG